>JAIFAC010000228.1:0-141230 GCA_026545765.1 Plantago major | reverse complement strand
TCTTCTTCACGCCTTGAAGTACGTCTTTGGTGGATGTTCCTTGTATTGACTTAGTACTTTCGGGAAGGGTGCAGGTTGCTAAAGTTTTTCTTTGCCCGAAGGAGGGTTGTAAATGGTGCTTGTCTCCTTTTTCTTTGTGAGTGGATGTTTCATCAAGAGTCATCACTCATCATCATGTATGATCCAAAATTGGAGGACTTGTAGCTTTTCTTGGCCTCTTTACTTCTCCTTCTTCATTTCTTCTTCTTGAAGTCTTCCTTCTCTTGAGATTCCTAGGGACTTGGTTCCCCTAGTAGACCATACTTCTCGTATGACATTGGTGGTTGATCTGGAACAACTTCTTGACCCGGCGAGGTGTCTCCAATGGTGTCACTTAATAGCCAATAGTTGACTTGAGGAGGGAGGATTTGATTGTTTTTCTTTCTTCCTCTTGCCTTTTGCACGGCATCTCTTCTTCCCCTTAGTCATGAAAGTGACTCATGATAGCATAAGCAGAGGTTCAAAGTTTTACGGAGATTGTTGTATACCTGACTAATTCTTGAAGTTCTTTCTTGACTCGTTGTTACCTTAACCGGTTCTGCTCCTTTACATTGAGCTCTTAAGCGGCCTTAGGATGGCGTTGGCTTGCGAGGATAGCATGGCGGCTTCATTCAATCTTTGCGTTAGCATTGTTACAATCCTCATCCTGACCAACCTTAGGTCTTTTACGAGGAAGCGATCTTTGGTTGCTCTGTTGAGTAAGCGTGACGAAAACTTCATCAATTACAGGGCGGTTTTAGCATACGTGTCTTGGGCAACTAGTGTCTTTCACGAGTTCTAAAAGAACCTGTTCCTTACGCACGGTGCTCTTCACTTTTGAACTACTTAGTGCGAGAGAATATATGAGGAGCAAGTAGGGCTCTTTGTCTTTGATAACAAGTCTCTCATCTTACCTTGATCAAGTTGTAGGTTTGACATCAACTTCATAATCTTTTTCTTGGATTGTTTTGCAGTTGACAATCTTCTTACCTTTCCATCAAGTGTCTTTGGCCTTGAGAAGATGTAGAAGGTCTTTACGATCTTGATCGCAACATCATGCTCTTCATTATCATTGTCATCCATTGCATCTATTTGTTTGTGACAATGATGGTATTCTTCAAATTTCTTTGCTCATCTAGGGTGCGATTCTTGGCATTAGCTTCTTCGAGCTTTTTGATTTTGGCTTCCTTTTCATCAACAAGAGCTTGAGTCTCAATGTTGATTCTCTTTTTCTTCTTCAATACCTTTACGAGTTGTTCAATCCCTAAACTTCAGCGGTGAAATTTCTTCTATGGCATCATTGAGTTGACATTGTTGGGTATCTTGATGAGACTTGGGATGTGATGATGATGGAGCTATCTGACGGCGGGAGTAGCCTTTTCTCCACTCTCTTTGCTAGCTTTACGAATCCGTCTTGTCGAGTTGGGATCATCATTACGATCATCATCACTCTTGTTCTTTGTTTCTTGGTTTGGATGCTCGGAGGAGGTTCTTGATAATTATTTCGTCCATCTCGTCATCTTACGAGCAGTTGATCACATTTGAGAATGTAATCATCCTCCCATTAACTTCTTCTTGTTATTGCGAGGATAAGTAGTGAGCTTCTTTGGGCAAGGCGGGATGGATAACCATCTGCTCTTGGGTTTGGTATCTGCGGACTTGAAATCTGCTATAAGTCTTTGTGCTACTTCATGAATGAAGTCTTCATGCATTAGAGTGGCAAATGAGTAAGACTACATGGGAACAATGCATGGATATAATCCTCCGGTTAGGGCAATTGCTCTCTTTACGGGACATCGATTACTCACAGCTACTTGAGAAAATCGACGCTTTACGAGTTTACCTCGTTATAAGCACTTGAGATGTTTCTTTAAGGTGTGTACGGAAGGCCTTGAGTAAATCAGCGGCACTAGACTTTGAGCACGAAGAAAGTGTTGAAGTTAGTTTTGTTCAAACTACTTGTGTTAGTATCTGTGTCTTGATGAGCTTTACGAGCATACGTGTAGAAACACTAGGCTCATCAGCTTGGATTTTTACTTGCTTGGTCACAGAGGCCTCGAATGCTTTGATGTGAGGAGAAGTTTTATCCTCATCAACCTTTCTTTACTGCTTGAACACGAGAATTACAATCAAATATGTTTAAAGCTTTATGAAAAGATAGATGGAAAAGTGCTTTACGAGACTTCCTTACTTCAGTGAGGAAGCTGGGTAGCAAGTTCCTCGAAACCTTGGGGTTTCCCGGCACCTTCTGAATCTTGCTTGTTTGGCCGGTTTTAGTTTCTTTGGAGGAATGACCTGTTGTTTCTCCATCCAATTGTTCTTGGAGCACAGAACAAACATAAGAGATTTTAGTAGTGGGTTCTCTAGAGCATTCGTTGAAGAAGATTGTGCGATTACTTACCTTCGTGAAGGCTCGGTAAATACTTCCTCGAGCTTTTAAACTTACGGAATCTCTAGGTTTTGGGGTGTTGGTTCCACCACCACTACTTCTCGATTAGACCTAAGAAGAGACATTAAGAATATTAGAACATAAGAGCAATTTTAGTTAGTTATTCCTTGTTGAGATAACTTTTACTACATGTGGGGGGGCTCTTCTTGATGTTACGAGGTTGGAGGAACCTCTTCTTGATTGAGGGGTGGACAGAGTTTTCTTCCCCACGAAAGTGTGTCTCAAGTTGGCTGAATAAGTCAAGCTGATCCTTGATCTCTTGAACATGTGGTGAATCACGATCTCTCTGCTCATTATTGATCTCCTTTGTAGTATCATTACGAGTTTCCATCCAGTTTGATCCCTTTAGAGAGTCGAGCTCTCTCGGAAGGTTGAGAACTGTTGAAACGGGTTTTCTTGACAATATTAAATCTTTGGCATTGTGAATGTGCAACAATGGCAACATCTTCCATCATTCTATCTTCCTCACCAGCCTTCTTCTTCTGTTGGGCGGAGGGGCTCTTGTCTTCTGATGAGCTTGAAGCTCCTCCATGGGTCTCATACTTGAACCTTTTGAGTACTTTTGCAAGTACTTCATCATCTTGAGAATCACTATTACGTGTTGAGTGGACCCGTCTATGATATTTCTATTATCTCAGAGTTACGGGCATTACAGTTCGGGACTCTTGGGGTCTGGATTTGCCTTTACGGCGTCCAACATCTTACGAGACCTTGTCTCCGGAAGGTTGTGCCTCTTAATGATTAAGGGCTTGGAGGCTCTTTTCCTATGAGTCCTCTTTCTCTTGCTTGGCTGGAGGTTTAGCTTTGGCTTTCTCGGAGACCTCCTCACCTTCTTTGTCTTGATTTCTTCTTCTTACGCCTTTGCAGTGCGTTCTCGTGACAAGTTTCTCCCTTTCTTCAAGCGTGTACGAAAAGGGAGTTGGTGGCGGGATTTCTGCTCTCTCGAGTGATTCCCATTGTTTCGAATGTAGATCCACGAGACCAAAGTGCATATTGGCCTTTGGCTTAGCAAAGGCCATTGATGATTTTAGGCTCAAATTCCTCAATATGTCCAGGAATTTGTTGGCGTACTTCCCCGATTGAAGTGGGTTTCATGCCCTTCATGCTTCTTGTTAGGAAGATGCATCATCATCCATCTCTCCATGCTTATCTGGTCTACTCCACCTTTGTTGCCATCAAAGCGGACGAGATAAAACTAAAGTACTCAGTGTTTACGGAGATGACTGAATTCGATGGCCTTGAACAAGTCTCCTAGGCAACCTTTTGCATTTTCTATTGGATTGCTTCAAATAGCTCTTTGGCGCCTTGAATCATGGAGCGTCCTTGATGTTGATGTCTTGAAATGTTCTCGATTTTCAATCGGAATATCTTACGAAAGTCTTACGATCTAGAACAATTTCTTGTCCTTGGACTTGATGCGCATGTATTTTCTTCTTCATCATTCACAACTTTTGTGAAGATTTTGGAGTTGTTATAGAACTCCGGTACATCCGATGTGGATAGTCTCTGAGTGCGTGATAGAAGCTTGTAGATATGGGAATTCTTGACATTTCCAATATCGTTTTCTTCTGGTTTTGAAGATATAACCTCTTGGTACATATCTCTTTACTAGAAAGGCTCCCAATTCATTTTGTGTTTAGGGTTCGGTCGATGGGATAAAATTTCCCGGAAAGGCGTTTATTCAACACCTTAAGTTCCTTTCCTCCTTGCTTTTCGGCGGGCGAGGATGTTGCCTTAGGGTTCTTGGTGGTCATCTTCTTGGGTGCCATCTCTTATATAGAGTTTAGAGTGAGTGTTTTCGGATGAATATTGCACAATTAATCGAGATTAGTCTATCTTTTTCGAGAAGACTAAGCCTGAAGTTGAGTTTCTTGAAGGGTTTTGCGAAATCTTGAGAGATTTTGCTATTTTGATCAAGTTTGAAAATTTGAATTGGTAAAAGTGTTTGTCTTTTGCCCAAATCCTATATATATAGCGAACAAAATGTACATAGATACAACATACATATAGCTGAATATGAATGCATGTCTTTGCATACGCATAGGCGTGTGCGTCCTTGTACTTCATTAAATGCATAGTGGGCCATATGCATTTCTCAGCAGACATTACTTGCTTTGTTTGATATCACCGTTGAGATCAAGCGTTTATTCATCAAGGGCTTATATTGAATATCTTGTAATGATATCAATCAACAAATAGTAATGTGCCGACTTGATGGATTTTTAATATCTACATTCATTGTGTCCTTAGTAAAAGTAGGAACACTTAATCGTTTGAGCTTATCATTACGAGTGTCAAGTCCTTATCTATATATTGTTTATCATGAAAATGGTAAAATACAAGACATTGCACATGTTTGACTTTGGAACTTATACTTTTTGGGCTTTGTGTGTCCATTTCTCTTTATACTAAATAGCTTTACGAATTGAGTGTCAGAAGCTTCATTCGTTTGAATGTATTTGTCCCACTCTCAGTAAGTAAGTTCTAGTTTTATTTACTTATTAAGTGTGTACCGACCTTTGCCTTTCTGGATACCCGTTCCAGAAATGTTTTGTCTTTCTGAGTATTGCTACTCAGAACCCTTTGCATCACTTCTTATCAACTTGGCTTTCTGAGAACCTGTTCTCAGAGGCCTACTCACTTATTCAACCTTTAGAGATTCAGGACAATTTTTCAGTCCTTAAACGCTCCATTAATCCAAGATTATGTCTTAAGGTCAGAAGGCTTTCTTGTAAGGGCTTAGTGAAGATATCTGCGAGTTGGTCTTCTGTGCCAATCTTGAGTATCTCTATATTGCCTTTCTCAACATGGTCTCTGATGAAGTGGTGTCTAACATTAATGTGCTTTGTTCTAGCATGGAACTTGGGGTTCTGTGTGATTGCAATAGCACTTGTGTTATCACAGAAAATGAGTTTTCTCTTCATTGAGTCCATAGTCTCTGAGTTGTTGAATCCACAGAATTTGTGTTGCACAACAACCAGCAGCAATATATTCAGCCTCTGTGGTAGAAGTTGCAATTGAGTTTTGTTTCTTGCCAAACCATGAGATAAGTCTAGTTCGAGCTGAGTTCTGAGGTACTTTTCCTATCAAGCATTGATCCGGCATAATCGACATCGAGTAACCCGAACTCAATCCACTTTCTTTAGGATACCACCTACATCTCTGTACCTTTCACATACCTTAATATTTTCATAGCAATGTTGTAGTGTGATTGCATTGGATTTGTTTGAATTCTAGCTTTACCTCATTTGCATATTGAATATCAGTGCCTTGCGATGGGTAGAGTAGTGAACTATCAATTTCCTATACTTGTGTTCATCAACACTCTTATCTGATTCGATAGGTCATCTTGGTTCCTATGCTCATAGGTATCTTAGCATTCTTTCGAAGGCTTAAGATTGAACTTTGTGAGCATGTCTCTTGCATACTTTGTCTGACTAATGAATATTCCATCATTGAGTTGCTTGACTTGCAATCCTAGGAAATAGTTCAATTCTCCTATCATGCTCATCTCGAACTTACTTTTCATGAGATTTTCAAAGTCATCACAAAGTTGCTTGTCCTTAGATCGAATATGATGTCATCAACATATACTTTAACTAAGAGTAGTTTCCCATCATGGTTTAAAGTAAATATAGTTTTATCAACTTCACCTTTCTTGAAACCACTTTCGGAAGGTATTTAGCCAAAGTGTCATACCATGCTCTTGGAGCATTTGATCCATAAAGAGCTTTCTGTAGCTTATAGACCATTCTACTTTCTGAGGAAACATCAAAGCCAGGTGGTTGCTCAACATAGATTTCCTCAGCAAGTTCACCATTCAAGAATGCACTCTTGACATCCATCTGATAAACTTTAAAGTCTTTGTAGTATTGAAGGCGAAAAAGTCTTATTGCATCAATCAGCTGGTGCATATGACTCATTAAAATCTAAACCTTGATGCAGGTGAATCCTTGGCAACCAACCTTGCTTTGTTTACGGTTATTTCATGATTCATTCATCTTGTTTACGAAAACCCACTTAGTTCCAATCACAAATATTCCTTCTACAAATGGAACTAGTTTCGGACTTTGTTCTCTCAATGATCCAACTCTTCTTGCATTCTTTGAGATCGGTCTTGGTCTCTTAATGCTTCTTCTATAGTTTTGGTTCGATGTTTGAGATAAAACATCAAAGAGAGAGTTAGCATTTTCTATTGCTCTCCTAGTCCTAACACCTTGATTGATTGGTCCAATCACGTCTTTTGCAGGATGATCCTTAATCCATCTCATCATGGGTTTAGGGCTAGTAGGGTCAACATCTATGTGATCTGAATGTGAATCATTTCTTCAGTATCTGTGACATTTTGCACCTCAGAAGGGCGGTGAATGTCTGACACTTTCGGTGAGAGCTTTACGGGACATGCACATCGGAGAGGTCATTTCGAGTTAGCTCTCGATGAACATCTTGATTTCCATTTCGGAATTCTCATGGAAATTCTTCATCATAATCGAGAATCATCTGGTTGTTACTAGGCATTTCATGCTTTTCTTCGTCGAGTCATCCTCTCTTTCCTGATGATATTTTTCCTTTACGAGTTTCTCTTGAATCCTTTATCATTAGTTCCTTGAACTTTTAAAGAGTTCATCGATGAGGTGTTTTCTTGCTTCCTTCATAGAATCTGACATGGGATTCTTGATCTTATTTGTTCTTTTGTTGTAAACTCTGTATGCTTTGCTATTCATAGAATAACCAGAAACACACCTTCATACGCCTTTGGTTGAAATGTTCTTAGATACTCTTTTCCATTGTTAAGAACAAAACATCTACAAAAATACTTTTAGATGTTTGATATTAGGGGTCTACCAACCAAGAGTTCATAAGGGTCTCATCATGATGTTTGTTTATCAAAACATACATTACGAGTGTAGCATCTTTGTGTTTACGACTTGACCCGATAAATTTCACTTATCTCGATTAATTAGCATTGTCCTTGCTTCTTTAAGTGTTCTATTTTCCTTTCTGCAACACCATTTTGTTGTGGTGTTCTTCTGAGAGGAAAGTTGGTGTTGTATACCTTTCTTTGATGAAAACTCCTTTATGTCTTTGGTTGACAAACTTCGATACCATAGTGCATTACGATTGCGATACCTTGTCCTTTTCATGACTTCAAGCTTATTGAGCAAGTTTGGTATCTCCACCTTAGCATCGATTTGTGCTTGAAAGATAACAATTGAATCTTGAAGTCATCTACAACAACAAGACCATACTTCTTTCTGCATAACTAATTAGATGATTCAAAAGATCAATGTGTAATAGTTGCGTTGGTCTAACACTAAAGTGTCGATTTTGGACTTAAAGAGATCTTAGATTGTTTCCCCATCGTAGCGAGCAGATACCATCCTTTCGAAAGATGTTTGGGAAGGCGACCTGACTCTTTCTTGACAAGTTTGTTGAGTTTTGAAATTCAAGTGACTCATTCTTTTGTGCCATAACGGTGCTCTTCATGTGACTGATTGACTCACCATGAGACATTCTTGATTGTGGCGAGATGCCGATTGGCAACATAAAAGCGCCTTTCAGCGAAACCAAGGTATGCCTTTGACTCGTTGTCGATAAGTTTGCAATACTTTGCTTTGAATTTCACAATAAATCCCTTGTCTACAAAGCTGGCTCATGCTAAATAGATTATATTTCAAACCCTTAACATATGTCGTCGGTGATAGTTAATGATCCTAATTTGGCGTTGCCAAATCCTAGAGGATTTAATTCTCCTCAAGAAATCGATGTCGGTCCATTGTTGCAAGCTTTGTAATTGTGAGATTTGCTTTGTCTCCTCATGTGCTTTCGCATCCACTATCAAATAGCCATTGAGCCTTAGTCGAAGGCGTTACGCAAAACGAAAGCAGGAGTTGGGTTCTTGCTTGGAGATAGAACCATTTAGACTAAACATTCTTCAGGTAGGAATCCACATTTTAGTGAATTTCTTGGGAGTTTGTTTTTGTCTAATTTGATCGAAGGAATCTGATAAAATTAGTAATTTTGATCTCAAGTTTCCTTCTTGTGGTGTTTCTAGGTGTTCCTTTTGGTGCTTTACGGACCACAGGTTTACGGGATTGCTTTTGAAACTTAGCCTTTGTCGAGTTCCTTCTAGCTCGGCATTGAGTTTTCGGTGGCTTGAGATTTCTTCCATACATCTGTTACTCGTGCAATATCGATTTCGCCATTGTTCTTGTCCTTCCTTATATTGTTGCGAAGAACTTTTCCAATAGCACGATAGCGATGCCATTTGAACACCTTTGGCTTTACGAATCGTTCTTGAAGCCTTACTAGTTCTGTACCGTCTTTATTTTCATAAAATGGTACGAGTAGAAATTGCCTATTCACAATTCTTCCTTTCCTAGTAATATAGCAATGTGGATGGTTAAATATACGAGGGTTTTATTTCTTTTGAAACCTCATCCACAAGTTTCTTGTGAACTTGTTGTTCTTTCAAAGGTTGGGTTGCTACTCCTTTTCCTTTGTCGACTACCTAGCTTCGACCAATGCTATAGGTGGTTGAAGAACCATTACATTGACTTTTACAAAATTGACCTTTCATCACTCTTCTTGAGGAGATGAATTACTCGATTGTTCATGAGTCCAAGTCCACCTTTCTCGAGGGATCTCTTAGATGGATTGAACCTCGATGAGAGTGTCACTAGCCTTTTCATAAGATTGGAAGGATAGCTCTTTCTTTCTGAGTTCTTCATTCTCAGAAAGCAGCTTCATCATTTTCTTGGTAAGTTCATTCAAGGCTAGTTTGTGAGAATTTTCCTTCTCAGATATCTGAGATTTCAGAAATGCTATTTCCGCGTTCTTGTTTTCAGATACTTTGGTTAGCTTAGTAACCTCTTTTCAAGAGTTTCTTTGGTTTTCTCTAGAATTCTGGTTTTGGATTGTGCTTCCAGAAATTATTTCTCATAACGATCCAATTCACTCTGGACCAACTCCAGATCCTCAATTCCATCATCACTCTCATAGTACAGAAATTGTGAATTGTTAGTTACCTCATGACCATAAGACACATTTCAATGTTGGAGATGTGCGGACCCAATCTCAACAACTCCACACATTTCTTTCTTCTTGAGTAAGTCAATTACATCGTGGGTGATTCCACACAATTCTGGTGATGGTAGGTTTGAGTCATCTGAATCTCCATCTTCAGAATCTATCTCAAAGTCTAGAGCATCAAGTTGATTTTGAATCTTCTTCCTTTCTTCAGTCAGTAAGGCCCTTTGATTTCTCTTGAAATTTCTTCTGTCTTTTTTGTCACCTGTCTTAAGCTTGTTTAAAGCAGGACAATCTCTCTTGAAGTGACCAGGCTTTTGACAATAGAAGCGGATATCATTTCCTATTCTGTGACTTTACTAACACCTTTCTGAATGGGGGTGTTCAGAGAGTTGTTCACTTGTATGTTCTTGTACTGATGATAGTTTGGGCCAAGATGCTTTTTCCGCTTTTCTTTTTCTTTTCTTCTCTCAATCTCTTGACTCACAAATTTCTTCATGTGTCTTACTGCAAGAGCATTTTCTTCAGATGCTTCTTTGGTATCCTTCTTTTCAGAAGTGCCTTGAGAAACTAGAGCAACACTTTGCAATTTTTTAAATTGTTTGTTCTCTACGAGTTGTCTCATAGTCTCTGATGTAAGATGAGACAAGAGCTATACTGGAGTAATATTTGGCATCCCTTGATTGAAATAAAAGAACTTAGTGTGTTCCCAGTTGTGATTGAGACTTCTGCCAATAGCCTTAATCTTTTCTGACTGGGAGTATCTATTGCTTTCACCAAGTGCAGCCATATCACTCATAAGTGTAGTATGTTGGTCCAGATAACGGCAAAGTAAAAGACTAGAGGGGGGGGTGAATAGTCTTTTAAAACTTTTGTCGATAACAAATGTTTCTCAGATATTTGAATGGATATCTGATACTTAGAATCAGAGTGCGGAAGACTTAATAAAGATAAGTGTAGAAACAGTTAATAAGTGTGTGTGTTCTTTGAAGTATAAATCTGAAATGTAAATGACCACGGCAAATACGGTGGTATACTGGAGGTGGCGTAATCCTCCAACTAATCCACTTGTCTATCGAGACCTAGAATTCACTAGAAACAGATAATTGAGATAACCTTACAAAAATCCTATTCTAAGATTACGAACAATTGGTTCCTGACCAAATGTTCCCCCTGAGTTGTTTCCTAGCTTCTTCAGCCAAGTACTTCCTATACTCAGAAACCTTTGAGTTGTTCCCTAGCTTCCCAAGCTAAGTATTTCCTATACTCAAAAACTTTGGAGTTATTCCTTAGTTTCCCAACTCAAGTACTTCCTATACTCCGGTAACCTTGGAGTTATTCCCTGATTTTTCTGACCCAAGTCTTATGATATATGTTCAAGAGAATGAATCTCGGATAGTTGTTCTTTTGATTCAACTCCTTCACAGATAGCTTTGCTTGTTTAGGATCGGGACACTTAGAAATTCGGTGTTTACTCAAGATCACAAGCTTTAGTACATGAAGCTTTGATAATAAGTAAGTTGCTTTGAGAGAGTAGGATGTTCAGAGTTCTATGTTTCAGCGTATGCAAGGTGTGTGTTCTCTCAAGCTGTCTAAGTGTTGATATTTATAGATGGATTTGAGTGCCGTTTGAATAGTATCCGTTAGGCTCAAATTCAAACTATCGATATCTGTGTGTATAATCTTTATGTGAGTTTGTCTTCTTCTCGAAGTTGGTTGCTTTTACTCGAGACATCTCTGTCCGTGCATTAAATGCATTGTACTATACTTTTTGTCTGTAGTGTCAGCGGAACTATGCTTTATGTCGAGACTAGACTTGTTATGCGATTCTTTGCACATCCTTATCTTCATTCTTGAGATACCACTTGTATTTATTGAAACAACTTTGTTTGCAATATATGTTTCTCTTCGAAGCGTGGTTAATGCTCGAGTATCGAGAATAGATATCTGTGGACACTTTCCTTGTTTTCGGATATGTATCTCATTTCTCGGATATCTCTTGTGACACGGTTTGTTTGAAAGCTGTTATGTCTACAAGATATGTCGCTAAGATATCTGAATATGATTCGATAATCTTGTGCGATTTCTTCAAATCTTCAAAAGTTGTTGAGCTTTACGCTTGGATGTCTTCTTCTTGGTCTTCTCTTCATAAAATAAAAATTACATTTTGAGACCTAACATCCTATACAAGATTAGCTAGACTATCATACTTAGTGGGTTTCCTCTTTTACAATGTTCAAGTGAACGAGTACTAATCACCTTTACGAGACTAAGATAAGTCATCATGTTCTTTGAACAAAATCTAAGCAGATATTCTAACAAAATATCTAACAAATTTCCCCATTTTGATCGATCAGCGATGACTATCTTCCTATTACAAATCTGGATGAAACAATCCAACACTTAATCAAATTTTTCAAAATCATATAATTAAGTGCGAAAGAAAGTAGACATCGACCAAATCACGAGGTGTGATCTTTCTTTGACAAGTTATCTTTTATAAAATACTATACGAGTAAGTTCTTGGATAAATCAACTAAGGATTCAGATAACTTTAATACATGATCTGATTAAGCTCGATCGGCAAAAATACAAAAATTACATAGTAAATTAGGACAACGAGTAACGAGCTCAGTAAACATCTAAAGAACTAGTCTTCAAGTCTTCAACAAAATTTCTATGGATCGATGCAAATTTCCTATCTCCAAATCTTTTATGTCATCGAATAATCATAAGAAGAGTTACGACAAGCATCTCTGTGTCTCTGGCAAATCCACAGACTTCTTTGTAGGTTTTGGTAGGATTTTTCTTGGCAAAATGCTTGACCCATAGGTACTTTCCCCACTTCCAGGCATGCTCTATTCTGATATCTGAAAGCTTTAAGTATTCATAGATAATCTTGGATATCGATGTCACCCTTGTATTGATCTTGTCGGATAGAGCGACTCATGGTTCCTGACCAAGTCTTGGTCTTGTGCTGTTCTGTGATATTCGGAATCTTGTGCACATCATCGGCTTTCCATATGGACAATCATCGAGAGGTCCTTCTTCATGGCTTGATTCTCTTGACAACTTCAAAATCCAACCATGCTTTGATGTGATTGGTGTTGATCAAGGTAGGTTTATTCTTTCTCCATGCCATAAGCTGTTTGAGGATTGGTTATGGAAATCTGAATTTACCAATAGATGCTTAAGTTCGAATCAATAGCCATTTTACGATTGATGCACATGAGCGGAGGAATCATTGTCATACTTCACATACTCGATTTGGCTTCTTACGGCTGAGTGGAAGTTGACTTTGTCTTTGCTCGACTCTCGATCTGTTCCTTTTACATCTTGAATTCTCTTTGGGGTTGTTGCTTGAAGAACTACCACCTGGATAGACTTGGTATTTCGGAGGGTGTTTTAGGCGCTAGTGGCTGCGACTATAGGCTCGATTAGGCTTTCAATTTTCCTTTTTTACGTGAAGAGGGCTTCATCTTCATCGGTCTCTTCATCATCTTCATCAAGATCAATTCTTGTGAGATCTTTGCGACCTTCTTCATTGCCGGGACTTGATTTGACCTTCTTCTTCTTCTTGGAAGATTCATCAATCCCTAACTTGTCTTCTCCTTGGAGCCTTGGTACTCCTTGGAGGTTTACGTGCCATAGCCCTTGTTACCATTTGGTTCCTTGATGGGTCTGGGAAGCGGCTTGGCTTGAGGAGGGTTCATTGATTACGAGTGGTGTGGGAAGTTTTCTTCTTCCTTCTGAACCGCTTTTGACTCAGATTTCTTCTTGTTTTCATCTCCTTCTTCCCATTCCCACGACTTTGAGGTCCAGTACTTTCTTCCCCCTTAGTCATTGTTGGTGACTCGGTCTCATAAAGGAATCGAGAGAGTCAAAATGCCCTTGTAAATAGTTGTGGCGGTGACCAACGAAGTTCGACTTTGAGCTCTGATTTTGCTTGATAAGTCCATTGTCCTTATCGGTGAGCTCTGTCGATGGGCCTAGGATGGCATCTGCTTTTCCGGTGTAACTTGCCTCTTGAAAAGCTTTTGACTAAAGACATCATCGTCCCTTGTCATTCCGGATCTTTCGAGCAATGATCATGCTAGTTGTTCTCTGGTGATGAGCTCGGTGATCTTTCTCATTCGAGAGGGGTGAATTACTTCCTTGTTTTGTGAAGACATCTCCTTACTCAGAGTAGCTAGTACTTGGTACCTGCTCATGTACTCATGGGAGTGGACGTTTGGCAGTTTGTTGAAGATTGTAGGAGCAATCAACTTTCTTTTTAAGTGAGAAACCGCTAGATGTTCATGGCGGTGTCACCCAATCTTGTCTTCTTCATCATCGAGGATTAGCCCGGTGATCTTCATCCTCTTGGACATTTTCATCAATCGTATCAAGTCCAGCAACCATCTCAGAGATTGATTTCTTTCCTTTCTGGGAGGAGGATGGTGCTTCTTTCGAAGAGGATGCAGCCTTAGCATCATGCTTGACTTCAGATACTTCTTCAGTATCGAGTTCTTTGGTGATCTCTTGAGCGATCCGTAGCTCTTTAACCTCGAGTAAGCAATCATTTCTTCTAAGTATAGATCTTGTAGTTGATCAATCTTATCTGGATTTAGCTAATTGATCTTCCGTTGAAGATGGAGTTGTTGTTCTTCTTCCAGCGGTTATGCGAGTTGAGCACTTACAGTGCGAGTGTTTAATATTTTACGATTGGTTTCTTGAGCTCGACTACTTGTTCGATGTAGCTGCGTGTTGGTGAGAAGATGGATGAGTAGATTTACGAGGTGATGAAGACGGAGGTTTCTGTGAAGTCTTCTCAGTTAGCTTTTCAGCAGCTGAGGCATTGTTTCTCTGTGAAATTCCTCCGGTCCCTGGTGCAGGAGCATCATCATCATCCTTTTTATCATTATCATCCTTTTGGTGATGATCGATTGGGAGGTTCATCAAAGAAATTTTCATTCATTTCTTCCTCCTCATCATCTTCGATACAAGATTGATCACTTAGGATAGTGATCTTACCTTGTCTTCTTCTTGTTAGGAAGGTATGAATTGCGATGCAGGCGGCTTGAATGCCATCTGTAATCTTGTCGACCATCTGCTGTTCAAAGGCATGTATCAAACTATGCACCACTTCTCGGAAAAGTCCTTGTGTAGTAGAGTCATGCTGTATGTTGTTACATGGCGAACATTGCTTGGACATATGTTTCGGTCGAGCTCGTGCCGTCTGGTTGGTTGATCGGTTATTCTCAATATTTGGAGAGATCGAGCACCTTAACGCCATTTCTTGAAGCATTGAATGTGCTTTGGCAAAGTGTGAGCTTTGAAGAAGTGAAGTAGGTCCTTGTTTCTTCAATGGGAACACCTTTGCATCTTTGAACTGAAAGAAAGAGTTTTAAGTGAGTTTCAAAACTTTGGTAGATATCTGAGTAGAAGTGTAGTTTAGTTTGAGTTACTGAGTATGAACATCGAGGCTCGGATACTTGTTCTCTTGGGACAATTGGTGTCTCGATATCTTGTGGTGAGATGGAGACTTGGAAGTGCGGTCCTCATCAACCTTTCTTTCTTGAACCTGAGAATTAACATTATCACAATACTTAGGAAATTTTATCAAGAAGAACTTTAAGTGACAAGTCAGATATCTGAGAGGTCAATTACCTCCATCTGAGGCTCGGATACTTGTCTCTCGAGACTTGCGATCTGGAATCTTTTCTTGTGATGAAGCCCTTGATGCCTCATCAATTTCCATAGAGTGCGAGGATGTCGCAACTCTGTCCCCTTGCACTTCTACTTACGATTGAGCACGTAAGTAGATAGTATTGAATAATTTAGAAGAAGTTTTAAGATAACCCGGGATGAAGAATACTTATCCGATTTTCATATACCTTCAAGTTTGGCTTCGGTGATGTGTGCTTCGAAACCTTGTTGGTTTACGGGTTTGTCTCTGCATTTTACGCTTATCTTCTTCCATCTCGGTTGGAGCTGTTAAAACATTTATCATTAATGAGCATACAAACATTTTACTGAAAAGTTAGTTCTCTTTAAGAATCATTTACATGGCACGGCTCGATTTCTCAAGAGTTGAGGTTGAAGGAACCTCTTTTTGATGTCGAGGTAAGCTTTTGACTTCCTCTTGTTTTCGTTCTAACTCACTGTAACAAAGAAATTCTTATAAGGTAACAAGATTTATAAGTATAAAATTTTTCACAAGGTAAGAGTTAAACAGGTCATTTACAAGCGGTTTGAATTTGATTGGTCTGGAACTTGTGACCTTTCTATACATTAGTCGTCTTGTCGATTCGGTTTCTTTGTTTGAAGTTTACGGTACTTCACCTTCCTGAGTATGCAACTCGGTTGCCTCCCTAGTTGATCATTACGAGTAGATGTCTCGGTTTGATCCCTCTCATTGAGTTGGGAACACCTTTCGATTCTGATTTTCTTGACATCTTGTATTCTTTGTTATTTCAAAATGGAGTTCATTTACCATTTCATCAACCACTTGTGGCTGTTGTGGTTGTTGAGTTTGTGGTTGTTGTGGTTATGCAGGCGGAAGATTGATCGGTAGAATGTTCTTCCATTCTTAGATGTAGCATTCCATCGACATCTGCCGATACTAAGATACCACTCATCGGGGCTTTGTGAAGTTGTGCGAGAGTCATTCCACGATGATGTGTTTGCACAACAACCTTTGCTATAGGTTCAACAACTTTGTGGTGTAGGTTCTTCTTGGATACCTTATCACGATTACTTGTTCGATAACCTTAGCCCTCTTTGATTTTTCTAGGACTTGAGAGATGACTAGTTCATCATCTTCATCGTCAGCTCTCTTGACATTGGGCTGATTGGTCCATTATTCCTGCGGTTTACTGAGATGGGGCTTAGTGTTTTCACCACTTTTGGCGGCATTCATGAGTTCATCGGCAAGGCTTTACGCATTAGTCGCAACATTTAGAAAGCACTTTCTCTTCTTGAGTCTACTTGTTCGATGGTGATAACTCTTTTGCGGCATTGATGAGTTCATCTGCCATGTTTGTAGATATCGAGAATTGACAACTTGTTTGGGTGTATCTTGATTTGCCGGGACTTCTTTCTTGAAGTTACGGGCTTCTTAGTATAACCTTTTCTTGAGATATCTTTTGATTTTCTCTTCTTAGGACCTTTACGAGACCCGGTAACCTTTTCATCGATTTGTATACTCATACTTGTAGAGTAAATTCTTTGTTGGCTATTTAGTCTCTATGAAATTTGAATGCCAAGCTTTTCCGACAAGTAGCATATCTTGAGACCATATCCTCATGGCCTTTGGCTCGGCTAGTCCTTTAACAATCTTAGGCTCGAGCCTTGAATCTTCTTCACAAATTTCATGGCGTACTTTCCCAGTTGAAAAGGGTTTTCCGACCTTTTATCTTGTTGATTCGGCAAGAACATCATGATCCATCGTTCTTGGCTTATCTGGTCAGCACCTCCTTGTAGACCATCAAAGCATCTGTGAAGAATGCAAGCGGTACATCGGTGAACCACGGATATGCGGTTGGGATGTCGACAAGTTTGAACTTCGGTGGGTGTGTCGATTTCTCAAGATCACACACATCCTTTGTAAGTTCTTTGACACCTTCAAGTTCCTCATCCTTGGTGTTTATTTCAAAATCCTTTCCAAGATTTTGAACCTCAAACAACTTCTGAAAGTTGTTAAGTCAGGAAGATTTCCTTTCCTTGGGTGAGGATTTGATAGACACTATTTGATTGCCTTCGGATACGAAATTATCACAGTTGTTGTAAAATTCCAACACATCAAGTGATGAAATTTCACTAGGGCGGCGGATACAAAGCCCTTGATATGTGCCTTTTCAAGCATGTCGAAATTAGCTTTACATCGGCTTGGTTTTCTATTCGGTAGTGAGGTATTCCTCAACCATGGCACCACCCAAATCATTACGTGACTTGAAGTCAATGGTGGGATTGAAAGCTCCTACCGATTCGATTGTTAACAATAACCAACTCTGGTGCTTGCTTTTTGATACCGTGGAGGATTAGGATTTACGTGTAGAAGTGTTCTTGGAGGCCATCTCTTTATATAGTAAGGATTTGAAGCTTGTGTTTGAAAGAGATTCGATTGAGTGATTCTTTTGGAAAAACTTAATCAAGATTTGCGAGATTTTAGAAGTTGCGAGAGGATTAGGAGAAGGTTTTTCTTTGTTTTGATGCAAGTTGAAATTTGGATTAGGCAAAAGTGATTTCATTTGCCAAAATCCTATATATATAGCAAGTGAATCTCAACGGACAAATACATACAAATTGATTTTGTGTATGCGTATACGTGATTTGCAATGGCGGCATGATCAAAAGTAACTTGGCATTAAATGCAAAGTGGTCTTTGTCGAATTTTTACAATCCACTATTCTTGTGAATTAATTTCTGCCGTTCAGATCAAGCGCTTGAATTCATCAAGGGTCACCATTGCTTCTCCAGCAATGATCACAATCAACAAATGTAATTGTGCCCATTTAATGAATTTTGGCTATTAGCTATCTGAATCCTGATTACATTTGAGCAAGGACCTTTGTTTGCATCTGAATCATCTTATACTTAGGATTTTCCAAGTTTTCATCAAGATAGAAATAATCGAGTTTCAGAGTAGTTATTGCGGATAGTTATACTATTCTCTTTTGTGTTCCCCGTTCATAGTATGATTCAGTTGTCTGAGTTCCCATCTCAGAGATCTTAAGCTATCTTTTTGCTCTTTAGCCTTTTTGACTTCTGGGTTCCCGTTCCAGATACCTCTTCTCTCTTTTCTGGATACCCGTTCCAGATACCTCTTCTCTGGATGCCCGTTCGGATACCTCTTTACGGATGCCGTTCGGATACGAATTTTTCGGTTCATTGGTAGTCCCATTAGTCGAGACTATGTCTTAAAATAAGAATCTACTTTCTTGTAGTGGCTTAGTGAAGATATACGCAAGTTGGTCTTGATGCCAATCTTGAGTATCTCTATATTGCCTTTTCAACATGGTCTCGATGAAGTGATGTCTAACATCAATGTGCTTTGTTACGGCATGAAATTTAGGATTACGTGTAATGATAGCACTTGTGTTGTCACGAAAATGGGAGTTTTCTTCTCATCGAGTCCATAGTCTTTAAGTTGTTGTTGTATCCACGAAATTTGTGTTGCACAACAACTTGACAATATATTGACCTCTGTGGTAGAAGTTGCAATTGAGTTTTGCTTCTTGCTAAACCATGAGATAAGTCTAGTGCCCAGAAACTGGCAAGTTCCTGAGGTGCTTTTCCTATCAAGCAATGATCCAGCATAATCGACATCCCAGTACCTAAACTCGATCCACTTTCTTTAGGATACCACAATCCTATATCTCTGTACCCTTCACATACCTTAGTATTTTCATAGCAATGTTGTAGTGTGTTTGCATGGTTTATGCGAAATCTAGCACATACTCAGCGGCATATTGAATATCGAGTCTACTTGCGGTGAGGTAAAGTAGTGAACTATCAATTTCCTATACTTATGTTCTTCAACACTCTTATCGATTGATTATAGGTCATTTTGGTTCCAATGCTCATAGGTATCTTAGCATTCTTTTGAAGGCTTAAGATTGAATTTTGTGAGCATATCTTTTGCATACTTTGTTTGACTAATGAATATTCCATCATTGAGTTGCTTGACTTGCAATCTGAGGAAATAATTCATTTCTCCCATCATGCTCATCTCAAACTTGTTTTCATGAGATTTGCAAAGTCATTACAAAGTTTCTTGTCCTTAGATCCAAATATGATGTCATCAACATATACTTGAACTAAGAGTAGTTTCCATCATGATTTAAGGTAAATAAAGTTTTATCAACTTCACCTTTCTTGAAACCACTTTCCGGAAGGTATTTGGCCAAAGTGTCATACCATGCTCTTGGAGCTGTTTGATCCATCTGAGCTTTACGTAATTTATAGACCATTCTACTTTACGAGGAAACTTCAAAGCCGGTGGTTGCTCAACATAAACTTCTTACGCAAGTTCACCGTTTAGGAATGCGTTTTTGACATCCATCGATAAACTTTAAAATTTTTATGGTGCAAAGGCTAGAAAGAGTCTTATTGCATCAATCGGCAATGGTGCATATGACTCATCAAAATCTAAACCTTGATCTGAGTGAATCCTTGGCAACCAATCTTGCTTTGTTTACGGTTATTTCACGGTTTCATTCATTTATTTACGAAAACCACTTAGTTCCAATCAGATATTCCTTCTATAAATGGAACTAGTTTCGGACTGTTTCTCTCAAATTGATCCAACTCTTCTTGCATTGAGAGATCCGATCTTGGTCTCCTAATGCTTCTTCTATACTTTTAGGTTCAATATTGAGATGAAACATCGAAGAGAGAATCAACATTTTGACTATTGCTCTCCTAGTCCTAACACCACGATTAATTGGTCGATTATATCCTTTGTAGGATGATCTTTGATCCATTTCATCAAAGGTTTAGTGCTAGTAGGATCAATATCCGGTGATCTGAATGTGAATCACTAAGATTTTGATTTGATACTTTTGATTATCTAAGATATCGACATATGAGAAATGTCATGGATATCGACACTTTTCGATGTTAGAGATATACGAGACATGCATTTGACATTCTTATTTTGATACCTCTCCATGATGAAGGTTCTCGATAACTTTGTTCCATTTCGGAAAACTCATGGAAATTCCTCATCATGTTTGTGAGTCATCTTGTTGTTACTAGGCTTTTCAAGCTTTTCTCGTCGAGTCATCCTCACCTTCCATAACGATGTTTTCCTTTAGGATTCTTCTTTAGTATCCCTCGGTAATAGTTCTTTGAACTTTTAGAGAGTTCATCGATGGGAGGTGTTTTCTTACTTCCTTCATAGAATACAACATGGTGATTCTTCAATTTTCTTTGTTCTTTTGTTGTAAACTCTGTAAGCTTTCTTGTTTGTGGAATAGCGAAAAACACCTTCATACGCCTTTGGTTGAAATGTTCTCGAAAACTTTCCCATTGTTTAGAACAAAACATCTACAACCAAATACTCTCGGATGTTTGATATTACGAGGTCTTCGAACTATAATTTCATAGGGGTCTGTCATGGTGTTTGTTTATCAAGCATACATTACGAGTGTAGCGGTTGTTTGACTTCAACCCAATATATTTCACTTATCTCGATGTCATTAGCATTGTCCTTGCGGCTTCTTTAAGGGTTCTGTTTTCCTTTACGCAACACCATTTTGTTGAGGTGTTCTTCAGAGGAAAGTTGGTGTTGTATACCTTTGCGGTACAAAACTCCTTTATGTCTTGATTGACAAACTCGATTACCATGATGCATTACGATTGCAGATACCTTTTCATTTTCATGATCTCAAGCTTTTTCAAGTTTGGTATCTCCACCACGGCATCAGTTGTGTTTGAAGACAACCCAAGTGAATCTTGAGAAGTCATCTACAACAACCAGACCATATTTCTTTCCTTCATAACTAGTTACAGATGATTCAAAAAGATCCATATGTAAAAGTTGCAGTGGTCTAACACTAGAGTGTTTGATTTTGGACTTGAAAAAGATCTTAGATTGTTTCCCCATCGGCGGTGAGCAGATACCATCCTTTACGAAGATGTTTTGGGAAGACCAACCACTAACTCTTTCTTGGCAAATCTATTGAGTTTTGAAATTCAAGTGACTCATTCTTTTGTGCCATAACGGTGCTCTTACGTGTGACGGATTGACTCACCATGAGACATTCTTGATTGTGGCGGATGCCCGATCGGCAACATAAAGGCGCCTTTCCGCCGACCAACTAAGGTATGCGCTTTGACTCATTGTCAATTAGTTTGCGATGTTAGCTTTGAATTTTATAGTAAAACCCTTATGCAAAGCTGGCTCATGCTAAATAGATTATATTTCAAACCCTTAACATATGTCGTCGGTGATAGTTAATGATCCTAATTTGGCGTTGCCAAATCGAGAGGATTTAATTCTCCTCGATAAATCGATATACGGTCCATTGTTGCAAGCTTTGTAGTCGAGTTGCTTTGTCTCTGTCATGTGCTTTCGCATCCACTATCAAATAGCCATTGGGCTTTGGTCGAGGCATTACACTGACGAAAGCAGGAGATTAGGTTCTCATATCTTTGATGGAACCGTCGAATTAAAAGTTCTTCGGTAGGAATCCATTTTGAGTGATTTTCTTTGAAATATGCTTTTATGCGGAGGAGTAAGGAGAATTCTATTTGAATGAATGTTATCATTAGTAAAATTATTTTCTTCCTTGGTGTGTTCCTAGGTGCTCCATATGATGCTTCGGATACTGTCGGGTTTACGAGTTTGCTTTCGACAAACTTAGCCTTCCTTGCCATATTTCTTCTAGCCACGGCATTGATTTTCGGTGGCTTGATTTAACTTCCGCCGATAATTGCTTTGAGCAATTCTAGCTTTCACCATGGTTCTTGCTCTGCTTGTACTCATGAGCAAGTTGTTTTCCGATACCTTTGTAGCAATACCGTTTGATCACTTGAAGCTATCGAGATCTTTTCTCGTGACTTTGCTAGTCTCTGGTTGATCGATTTCTTTCGAGAAAAAAGTGACATGGGAGAATTTGCGACTCTGCAATTCTACCTTTTTGAGAGACATATACGATGGGTGTTTACACTTTTCGGTGTTGTGTTTCTTTTGAGAGCGTACCCAGATTTTATTTTGACTTGTTTTTCCCACAAATGTTTAGTCATATTGCCTTTCCTTTGTCAAAAATCTTTGTCTTTTCACGATACTATAGATTGCATGGGAACCGTCTTCTTTGAGTAGTTACAAATGTTCTCTTCTCCTTACTCTTATTGAGTAATAGAAATCTGTCTGAGTATTCATTGAGTCCTTTCTTTTCGAAGGATCTCTTAAGTAGATTGTACTTGATGAAGAGTGTCACTAGCTTTGGCATAAGATTGAAAAGATAGTTCTTTCTTCTTGAGTTCCTTGTTTTCGGAAAGAAGATTTTCATAATTCTTTATTAACTCACCATTGCTTCTTCATGTGACTTTTAGCCTCGGATATCGAGCTTTGAGAAATCGTTTTCAGCATCCTTTCTCTCGGAATCTTTAACTAATTGAAATTTTCCTTTTCAAGAGAATTCTTTTCTTCTTCAAGGTTTTCGGCTCTAGCTCGGATCATTAGAAATTCTCTTTCATAGATGTCAAGTTCTTTCACGAGATTTTCTAGATGTTTTATTTCCTCTTCATCACTTTCATAAGTGTAGCAAGAAGTATGTGTTACCTCATCAGCCATAAGGCAGGTTTTCTATGTTGGAGATGTACGGTAGTCAATTCGTCGGCGACTCCACACATTTCATTCTTCTTGAGTCTGAAGTTGATTATGTCATGAGTAACTCCACATAATTCTGGTGATGGTAGGGTTGAGTCATCTGAATTGTCATCTTGAATCATCTCAGCGTCTAGAGCATCGATTGAATGGATTTTCTTTCTTTCTTGATTAACAAAGCTTTACGGCTTCTTACGAAGATTCTTACATCTTTCTTGTCTTTGTCCTTAGTTTGTTGAGGCGGGACAATCCGTCTTGAAGTGGCGGGTTTACGACAATAGAAAGCAGATATCGTTTCAATTTCTACTTCCTCGATTACATGATGCTTTACGAGGCGGCTTGTTATTGAGCTTTGCATATTTTGTCTTGGTGATAGTTTGAGCTAGATGCTTTTTGACTTCTCTTTGGCTTTTCTTCTCTCAATTTCTCGACTGACAAATTTACTCATTTGCTTTGCAGCAAGAGCATCCTCAGCCTCCTCCTTGCTTTTCTTCTTTTCAGAAGTTCCTTGATTAACTAGAGCAACATTCTACAACTTTTCAGTTGTTTGTTCTCTCTGAGTTGTCTCATACTCAACAGTGGCAAGATGAGAGAAAAGTTCCACTGGAGTGAAATTTTGCATACCTTGGTTGAAATAAAAGAATTTAGTATGCTCCCAGTTGTGGTTAAAACTTCTGACAATAGTCTTAATCTTCTCGGTGAGTATCTATTGCTTTCCCAAGTGCTGCCATATCACTCATAAGAGTGGTAAATCTGAAATCAAGTTCTTCCAGAGTTTCAGTGGGACCTTGTTTGAAATTTTAAAATTTCAACTTTAGAACTTCGAACTTGTTTTCCTTGGTTTTCTCGGTTAAACCTGATTTCTTCAATCGGTTGCCGGCTGACTTTCGCCGTTTAGCACCCACAGTTTACCTGTATTGCTCAGTGTCGTCGATGATGATGTTACGAGCTTGACCATCGGGCGATTCCTCTTGGCATCTTAGATGTCGAGTTCTCTGAGCTTTGGTTACGTAAATAACGTGACGATAGATCTTCCACTAGTTGGCGCATCATTTGTGAAGATCCTTCGCTTTGATCTCTGTCTCTTCCACTTGAAACCTCCATGACTTGCTTAAGTTGTTGAATGACTATTGGGCCATTCTTTATTACTTCGATCATCTCGTCACTTATGGCTTCAAGGTGGAGCATCATGTTATTTTTCCATTTCTCGTAGTTCTACGGTTTGAGCGGGTGCATCACTCGAGACATACGCACTTAACACACAAATTAAATAGTCCTCAAAAGTGGACAAAGTTCCTTCACCTATCTGGGGATCTAGGTTCAGTGCAGAAGGATGGTGAACCTCCTGCTCTGATACCACTTGTCGATAACAAATGTTTCTGAGATATCTGAATGGATATCTGATACTTAGAATCAGAGTGCGGAAGAATTAATAAAGATAAGTATAGAAACAGTTAATAAGTGTGTGTGTGTGTGTTGCTGAAGTATAAGTACAAAAATGTAAATGACACAGCAAGTATAGTGGTATCTGGAGGTGGCGTAATCCTCCAACTAATCCACTTCGGTCTATCAGAGACCTAGAATTCACTAGAACAGATAATTGAGATAACCTTACAAAAATCCTATTCTAAGATTCTGAACAATTGGTTCCCAACCAAATGTTCCCCCTGAGTTGTTCCCTAGCTTCTTCAGCCAAGTACTTCCTATACTCAGAAACCTTTGAGTTGTTCCCTAGCTTCCCAAGCTAAGTATTTCCTATACTAAAAAAGTTTGGAGTTATTCCTTAGTTTTCCAAATCAAGTACTTCCTATACTCCGGTAACCTTGGAGTTATTCACACGATTTTCGACTAAGTACTTCACATACTCACGCGGTTTGGTGTTGGTTTCGGTTTGAGTTGTCGGATGGCGTCTTAATAACTTTTGATTATTGAGATAGCTCTGTGAACTAAGTTACTTAATACACTTTACGGTATGGTATCTAGTTCGATTTCTTGACCCAAGTCTTATGATATCATTGAAGAGAATGAATCTCGGATAGTTGATCTTTTGATTCAACTCCTTCACGAATAGCTTTGCTTGTTTAGGATCGGGACACTTAGAACTTGGTGTTTACTCAAGATCACAAGCTTTAGTCATAGCGAAGCTTTGATAATAAGTAAGTTGCTTTGAGAGTAGGATGTTGAGTTCTATGTTTGGTATTATGCAATGTGTGTGTTCTCTCAAAGTCTAAGTGTTGATATTTATAGATGGATTTGAGTGCCGTTTGAATAGTATCCGTTAGGCTCAAATTCAAACTATCGATATCTGTGTGTATAATCTTTATGCAGGTTTTGTCTTCTTCTCGGAAGTTGGTTGCTTTTACTCGAGACATCTCTGTCCGTGCATTAAATGCATTGTACTATACTTTTTGTCTGTAGTGTCAGCGGAACTATGCTTTATGTCGGAGACTAGACTTGTTATGCGATTCTTTGCACATCCTTATCTTCATTCTTGAGATACCACTTGTATTTATTGAAACAACTTTGTTTGCAATATATGTTTCTCTTCGAAGCGTGGTTAATGCTCAAGGTATCGAGAATAGATATCTGTGGACACTTTCCTTGTTTTAGATATGTATCTCATTTCTCGGATATCTCTTGTGACACGGTTTGTTTGAAGCATTAGCGTCTACAAGATATCTGGCTAAGATATCTGAATATGATTGATAATCTTATGCGATTTTCTTCAAATCTTCAAAAGTTGTTGAGCTTTACCTTGGATGTCTTCTTCTTGGTCTTCTCTTCATAAAATAAAAATTACATTTGAGACCTAACATCCTATACAAGATTAGCTAGACTATCATACTTAGTGGGTTTCCTCTTTTACGATGTTCAAGTGAACGAGTACTAATCACCTTTCTGAGACTAAGATAAGTCATCATGTTGCTGAACAAAATCTAAACAGATATTCTAACAAAATATCTAACATAGTAAATCTGAAATCAAGTTCTTCTAGAGTTTCAGTGGGACCTTGTTTGAAGTTTTGGAATTTCAATTTAAGACCTTCGAACTTGTTATCTTTGGTTTTCACTGTTCCGGCACAGATTTCTTCAATCAATTGTGACAACTTCGCGTTTAGCACCCCAGTTTACCTTGTATGTGCTCAGTGTCGATCGATGATTATATTACGAGCTTGACCATCAATATGTGTCTCTTGGCATCTTGGATGTCGAGCTCTCTTGGCTTGTCTTCATATATACTGCTTCCTCGAGCAACATGACCACTATCACTAGCAGCCATGTCCTCGCTTCCATCTTCCTTGTCTGAGGCTTTTCTTCCATCAGACACCTCAGTAACTGTTTGAGTTATACGATTTTGATAGGCCCTTCATTGATGACATAGATCATCTCATCACTAATGGCCTCGGATGGAGCATCATGTTGTTCTTCCATTTCTCGCGATTTTACGGCTTTAGAGCGGAGCATCACTCGGAGACATACGCAGCTTAACACACAAATTATATAGTCCTCGAGAAAGGGACAAAGTTCCTTCACCTATACGGGGATCTAGGTTGATCTTGAAGGCTTGTGAACCTCTGCTTTCTGATACCACTAGTTGGTCAGGATAACGGCAAAGTAAAAAGACTAGAGAGGGGGTGAATAGTCTTTTAAAACTTTTGTCGATAAACACGATTTCTCGAAACACAGGGGTTTCGATACTTAAATCGAGCCTTGGAAGACTTTAAGATAGGTAAGTGCGAAACAATAAGTAAGTGTGTGTGCTTTCTTTGAAATGTAAATCTGAAGGTAAATAACAGGCAAGTATAGTGGTATCTGGAGGTGGCGTAATCCTCCAACTAATCCACTTGGTCTTTACGAGACCTAGAATTCACTAGAAACAGATAAGCGAGTTCACCTTACAATAATCCTATTCTAAGATTCCTAAACAAATGGTTCCCAACCAAATGTTCCCCCAGTTATTCCCGGCTCCTAGAGCTAAGTACTTCCTCTACTCGAGATAACCTTGGAGTTATTCACGATTTCCCAAATCAAGTACTTCCTCTACTCACGCCTTGATGGTGTTGGTTATAAGGTTGTCGAGAGGCTTCTCGTATAACTTTTAGGTTATGTTTTGAGAGCCTAATAGAACAAGACTACTTAATACACTTGTTAGGTGGATGACGATCTGCTCTTCTTGACCCAAGTAATTGGTGTCAGATTACGGAGAATGAGCTTGAAAGGGTGTCGATAGTTCAACTCTTTCACGAATAACAATCTCTTGTTAAGGTTGAGACAACTTAAAACTACTAGTGATTCTTCAAGCAGAAAGCTTTCGGAAAGGGTAGTAGAGTGCTTGAGAGAATACTTTGCTTGATGGTAAGTTTGCAAGATAGGCGTTCTAAGGTGTGTTCTTCAAGCATCTAAGTGTGTGATATATATAGATAAATTTGAGGCGTTTGAATTGTATCCGTTGTGCTCTCTATCAAATTATATCCGTTTATATCTTGAACTATGTACTCGAAGTCACTATCTCTTGTTTGAGAGGACTTGCTTTTGCTGACATTTACGCGATGCATTTAATGTAAATCTTTATTCATTGTCCTTTAGTCTCAGCGGATACATGAGCCTTTCGATGGCTTGCATGCTCCATACTCATGATGTCATATGTCGAATCATATTTCCAAAGCAAGTTAATGTACTTAAGAAAGGATTAAGGACATAGTCTTTACGAGTTAGACTAAACCTTTGTGTCTTCATAAACCTTGTGCAATCTTGGTCTTCTAATCTTGAGGAAAAGCTCCATTGCTAGGATTGATCTTCATGGTCTTCTTGAAATACAAAATTACACTCAGAGACCTATAATCCTAATACAAGATTTACTAGACTAATCATACTCAGTGATTTCCTCTTTTACAATGTTCAAGTGAACGAGGCATAATCACCTTTCTGGCTAAGAACATGTGATGAGTGATCAAAATACTAACAGATATTCCTAACAGTTATGGCTCGAGTGTTCGTGAATAGTTCGCGAACATAGGTGTATATATATTCAATTATTATTTTCTTAATATTATTTTATATAAAAAAAAACAATTGTACTAAAACACAACCCTAATTCTAACATTCAAACTAAACACTCTCTCACTAGTCACTCCACCACTCCAGCCGCCCACTCTCCACTTCACTGTGTCGTCCTCACCATCTCCTCTCCACTCCACTTCACTGTGTTGTCCTCTGCTCTCCTCTCCCAACTCCACCTGCGGCGCCTCTCTGATGCTCCTCTGCTCTCCTCTCCTCTACGCCATCGCCTCTGCTCTCCTCTCCATCGTTGCCCCTGCTCCGACAAAAGACGGCCAGATCTCCTCTAGCTCTCCTCTCCTTTGGCGGGTCTCCATTGTCTCCTCTGCTGAATCTCTGCGGCTCTAATTCAAGGTATTATTCTATTAAGGTTGTGGAGTTGAATCGGATTCTATTTAGGTTGTGAATTGGATTTTGTAATCTTCCTCTCTAGAAGCTTTTGGGCAAGAGTATTCATTGCAATTTGTTATAGGATTAGAAATGCAGATTAGTTTTGGGGTTGATAGCTTTTTCATCTCCATTTTTCGGTTTCACATCATAACTTGTGATATATTTTCTATACCTTAGGTTATGAAATGGCTACATCTGAAATTCTTGATCCCAAAGCACTAATGAATGGAGAAGAGCTTGCTAATGCTGAAGGTAATCAGCCCGTCGATGATGGAGATGAACAGTTAAGTATTGATGAAGAGGCTGATGAAGAGGGAACTAAAGATGATGATTCGGGCGATAAGGAGAATGAAGGAGCTGGTGACGGTGATGGGCTTGATCCTTATAGAAAGAAAATAAAAAGGACATTGAAGGCATGGGATAATTTTAAAGAGGTCGACGTTGTCGATGGAAAAGCAACATATGTGCAATATGTACATTGTAGTTCAAAAATCAAGCGTTACGGTACATGCAGCACCACTAATATGAACAGGCATATGTGTTCAAAATTGAAGAGAAAATTGGCTGTCAATGAGAAGAAACAAACGAAGCTTAACTTTCTTGCTGGTTCAGAAGCTACACCAGGCCACTCTTATATTCACACCGAAAAATTTAATATGGTAGCCATGAGAGAAAGTGTAGTAGAGTGGGTGTCTATGCACGAGCATCCTTTTTCTATTGTCGAGGAAGTCGGGTTTAATATAATGATGAAAAGAGGGATGTCCGGTTGGGTAAACATAAGTCGGGCTGCTGTAACAAAAGAATGCTTTTCTGTGTATGAGAGAGAAAAAACCATGCTGAAGAATCTGTTCAAGAAAGTTAAGAGGATCAGTCTCACTACAGACTTGTGGAATTTGAAGAATCAGAGGATTGAATATATGGTATTGACAGGCCATTGGGTTGATATCAACTGGAAGCTTCAAAAGAGGGTATTCAATTTTATTCATGTACCACCTCCTCGTCCAGGCCATGTCATTGCAGATGGAATATACAAGTGCTTAAGAGAGTGGGGTTTGGAATATAAAGTTTATACGATCTCAGTTGACAATGCATCTAATAATGACCTTTGCTATCAAGCATTTGAAGGATGCTTTTTCGAGAACAAGTTCTTACTTCTTAATGGAAAATTGTTTCATATCGGTGTTGCGTATATTCTTAACTTCTGGTCGGGATGGTCTTAGCATGATTAAAGCGTAGTCATCACAATAAGAGATGCGGTGGATTACATACACAAAGCGGATGAGCGACCCTAGAATTACATAAGTATTTGTCGAGCAATGTTCTTTGAAGGATAGGATGTTGCGTTATGATTGCAAAACTAGGTGGAATTCTACATATGAGATGCTTGTTTGTGCCCTTAAGTTTAAAGATTGCTTTCCGAAGTACAAGCTAAGAGATAAGAATTTCGCTTATTGTCCAGATGATGATGATTGGGTGAATGTGGAAAAGGTTTGTGTAGTATTACAAGTGTTTTGGAAAGCAACATATGTGATTTCCGGTTTCGAGTACCCAACTGCAAATTTGTATCTTGTAGAAGTTTGTGTCATTAAGGAGTTGTTGGATAGTAAACTTAATGATGAAGATGACTTCATCAGAGTCATGGTTGGCAAAATGAAGCTGAAATTCAACAAGTATTGGGGTGAATGTCACTTGTTGATGTCAATAACATCTTGGATCGAGTTGAAAATGTTGGTGATTGATCATTGCTTCCTAAGATATATCCGACATCGATGTTGCAGATCATAAAAAGAATGTTCGAACAACTCTTTATTCTCTCTATGACCAATATGAGAAGATGTATTCATCAAGTTCAACAGGTTCTTCTACATCATCTTCTTCGACACCTAATTCTCAATCATTGAGCTTTGATACATCTATTTCATCGGCAGCCCACTCTACGGGTATGAGTGCATTTCTCAGTCACAATATGTTCTGTAGAAAGTGTTCAGCCACAAAAAAATGAGCTTGACGCGTATTTTGAAGATGGTCGACTCACTCAAGAATACACACCTGACATGGATCTGGTGAACCCAAATGCTTTGAAATGGTGGAAAGATGCTACAAAGTACAAAATTCTTTCTCAGATGGCTGCGGATATTCTAGCTATCCTAATCAGTACTGTGGCTTTGGAATCAACTTTTAGCGCTGGTACAAGAGTGATTGATACCTACCGTGCTTCTTTGGCACCAAGACCGTATAAATGTTGATGTGCACTGGAGATTGGTGTCGTAAGCTTCATGGGGTGAAAAAGAAAGATAATGTATGATTCGTATGAATATTAATTTTCTTCTATGTATGTAATCTCTACTCTATTATACTTTATAAGTTACCATTGATTTCTTTTTATTTGCTCTTTTCTTTTACAGAAGATGGATGATCCATTTGTGATTACACTACCTGATCCATGAGTTACCCGACTCATAAGTTATAAATGTGAGTTCATTGCGGCCAATCTTACAAGCTATATGTTAATTTAATCTTGCTTATATTTTCTACCATGAACTTATCATATTTGAACTATTTACTACCTCCGTTCCATTAGTATCTTCCTAAGTAGTTTCTTTATCATGCCTATTTGAATTGTAGATTAGGTACTCTATAAAACTATAGCTTTTTACTTTCCATAGATAGAGTGACCACTTCAAATGAGACTTGTAACAATATTGAGATATTGTTGCTTGAGTTGGTTAAAGTTAAAGTATTAGAAGTAATTAGATATGTGTAACAACTTATTTGCGAAAAATGTCATAGCCATGGCCTATAAACATGATTGTTTACATAAATGTCATGATATCTAGTAGTGCAACAAGTCATGGTTTTATATGTACTGCTTCTTCAAGAAGCTTATGGTCCTTTGCTTCATGTGGATTATTTTCAGTATTAAGCAATTTCGAAGTGATTGCAATTTGTGTTACCCGACTTCAAAAGAGAAATTAGCAATAGTGTTGGAATGTTAATTTACTATGTAAAATTCCATGTCTAACTTTCGTATATGCATATGCTTTTCAAGTTTACGCATTCACTACTAGCATTTTCCTTTCATGTATACAGGGGCTGCAATTAATTCGTTTATCCATGAACAAGCCATGTTTACGCAAGTGAAGACATTTTTATCGAAAATGTACATGTGAAGTTGCGAACTTCATTTGTGGTTTCCAACAACTTTTGTAGAATTGGCAATTTTACATTGTGAATTTGTGGAGCGCATATTTTGTGTTGGAAATTTGAAATTTATGTTGCGAATTTGTGGAACGCATTTGCAATGGAAATTTAAAATCTGATGTTTCGAATGTAACAAATAGAAGTATTTTATGCATATTGTGGATGTTAGATTTGAAAATTGATATATATTTGACCTTGTTCGAGCTAAACGAGCAAATTTCAAGTTAAGCGAGCAAATTTGAACATAAACGATCATAATTGTCGAACACAAACGAACAAAATACAAACGAACATAAACGAACGAACTGTTCACGAACATATCTGAGCTATTTAGAAGTAGACCGAACTCGAGCTCGAGCTCGATCTTTTCAAGCTCGTCGATCTCGAACAGGAACACAAACACAAGTGCACCTAAGTCGAACAAGACTCGTTTATGGTAAAGCTCGGCTCGTTCGGTTCGTATACTAATTACATTACTGATTTCTGAATGTTATCTAACTTTCAATTTATTGAATATACATTTATATAAAAACAAATTAAACTAGTCATTATGATATGTAATGTGGCAGGGTGCATGCTGCATTTGACGTACGTTCTGCAAACTATAACTCTATAAATAATATGCATGCTTATCTAGTTAAAAGTGACTTGAGTGCATTTGAATATTGCAAAAATCAAAATTAATTTTTAATATTGAATAAAAGAATAATATAATCTATACACAAATATAATGAACTATATTTAATTAACGTAGTGAAAACTTTACATAAGCTTCTAGAAGGCCGGGTAAAATTGGTGAGAAAACAAATACTATAATACTACCTCCATCTCAAATTTAATTTTCCATTAAACTGGATATGATTTTTAAGAGTAAAGTGTATTGATAATTAGAATAGTTTAGGAAAAAACAGAAAGGGAAAATGAAAAATTTGAGATTGGAACCGGCAGGAAGTATAATATCACATGAATAATATAACTTGGACCTAACTTGTTTTTAGTATGCTGTCATTGTGTAGAAACTTGGAAGCCTATCCTATATTACAGTGTATTTTTTTTATATATATATAAATGGACAACTATTGAAGTTGAGCAATTGCGTACTTAATTTAAGTTAAATTGAACTCATTTATAATATATGTATAAATTAGACTTTAACTATAAAAAACAATCTGTTTTATTCAATTTAATTACAAGCCATAATTCAATCTCAACAAAATCAAGAGTAACTATACTAAGAGGCCTGATTTTTCATAAGAAAAGAAAAATCCGATTTAGTTTCATCAAACCGGAACACGGTCAGTTCAACTAGACCTTTACATAATAATAATAATAATAATAATAATAATAATAATATATTATTATTATTATTATTATTTATTTTTACATTTTTATTGCGTTTTATTTTCATTATGAAAAATAATAAAATTTGCGTTGCTATTATTCAGGGCCCTATTTTAAGTTGTGGCACAGGGTCGCTTAAATCTTCGAGACGGCTCTGAAAGGCACACGAGTACTGGAGGTGTGTTGCTTGATGGGATAGTAGTTGTAGATTCACTCGATTGCACTTAGGTCACTCTAGCCAAGGCATTGAAATTGCTAGAGAGTTAGAGAACTTGTTTTTATATTGGTTGCAGGGTAAATTTGTATTTGCTGGTTGGGAAATTTATGGTGGAATGTACAGTTGTCTGTGAGTTTTTACAACGTTAAATATGCATATAGGACTTTCATATGGTATCTGGGAGATTTATCTGGTTTTTGCATGAGTGAAATTTGGTATCTAGGAGATTTATTTGGTTTTTGCATCAGTGAAATTTATCTGGTGTCTGTGTGTTTTTTCATCTGTGAGATTTATCTGTGAGTTTTTATAACTGGGGAATTTATGTTGTGTCCATGAGTTTTTATAACTGTGGTGTCTGTGAGTTTTTATAACTGGGGAATTTATGTTGTGTCGGTGAGTTTTTATAACTGGGGGAATTAATTTTCTGTCTGTGAGTTTTTATAACTGGGAAAATTTATGTTGTGACTGTAGGTTGTTTCATATGGCGCGCTGAGAAAAAAGAAGAGCAGATGAAAAGTTATTTATCTGGTGTCTGTGGGTTTTTATCTGTGAGATTTATCTGGTGTCTGTGAGTTTTTATAATGGGGAATTAATGTTGTGTCTGTGAGTTTTTATAACTGGGAAATTTATGTTGTGTCTGTGGGTTTTTATAACTGAGGGAATTAATGTTCTGGTCTGTGAGTTTTTATAACTGGGGGAATTAATGTTGTGTCTGTGAGTTTTTGCATCTGGCGGGCTGGAAAAAAAAGGACAGATGAAAAGTTCGGTCTGACCGCTGACCGCGAACAACTTAAAAAACTGGCTTTTCCTATTCTAATGGAAAGTCAGGTCTTTTCCTAGAACTTGTGCAAAATCAATGCATCATTAAAAAAATCATTCTATCTTCTCCAATTAAATTTGAAACCCCTAATTCAACTCAACAAAATCAAAATCAATTCATCTATAAAAAACAACGATAACTATGATCCATTTTCTACAATTAAATTAAAACAGATAAACTCAAACACTAATTCAACTTGAAAAAAAAATTCATCGTGAAATATGATATTCTTTATGTCTTATCGTCTTATAATTATGTATAATGCGCGATACTTAGCGTAGTGTTCTCACATTCTAGTAGGTATAAATAATTAAATATATTGATGTAAATTATAGTAGTATTAGCATTATCGTAGTGAAAGTGACTACCGAACTCATTCGTTGGTTTCTGTCTGGACGAAAGTTGGTAATGTAAAAGGTTGGACAAACTAAATTTTAGGTATTTTTTTATATTAATAATAAAAATTAGGTGCATCGTGTCTTTGTCTATTTGATTAGAGAATAATTTAGGGTATTTTTAGTACAAATTTATCATCTAGTGTTTAAAATTCATTTCATCAAAATAAAAAAAGAGACAAATGTATCAAGTTATTTGAGACGGTGAAAAGCTATACTGGTACTCCATGTTTTGCTTAATATAAAACATAAATAGAACAATTTGTTTGGTTATTTAGGATACATTATACAATCAAACAACTGAATTAGTTATTCATTTACATTATACGCTCATTTTTTTTGTCAATTGCTCGAATAAATCCACTGTATCTAAGGAGATTTACTCCTTATGGTGTATGACCATTGTATACGGAACAGAGCTTAAGCAGCTCTATTTGTTGCTGGGGATGGCTCTCTCGTTTGAATTAAGAATTTAACGGTTTAGATTATGCTTACTAAGACTACACCTTAAATTAATTGTCATTTGTTCTTCGGGGTTTTAATAGGTAGTTGAACGGATGTTCTCAAATGTTACATATGTACACAGGGAGAACACAGGGTAAAAAAAAGAAAAAAAAAAAAAACACAGAGGGTCAAGGCATAATTGGTGAATTGAAATAATGGAGCTGAAGGTGTGAAAGCTGACAAGTGACAACTGCTAGACTTTGTATGGAGTGTGAACTGAAAGTGAGGTTTAGATTATGGTGAAGATTATTACTGTTTCTACAGTTTCGAGTTAATTATGATGTAATTTTGAGAATATTACTTGTAAACGTTTTAGTAATTATTAATATATTTTGTCGATTAAAAAAATAAATCAGCGAACATGTCATCCCTCATCTTAACTTCGAATGCAGAGAACTCAATTATGGAAAATTGGAAATGTTGAGAAAGAAAAAGGATAATCTCTTGTATAAAGTTTTTAGAATATCTCGAGATACTAATGAATACAGATTACTATTAATTTACCATAAAATATTAGCAGGGACTGCCTTAATTTAGTTATGGTTCGGAGAAGCGGACCGATATTATTCAGTTTAAGTATAGTATTTTAATAATATTGAATGAATATGTATGTATATCTTTATATGTATGTATAAGACTAATGTTTTTAATAAAAATTTCAATAGAGTTCTTATTAAAACATAAAATTGAGTTACTATTCATAATTTACTATATAACTCGACTTTAATGGTTCCTAAACAGTCTAACGTTTCTAGTTATGACTAATTATAATGTTTGTCGTTCCCGTCTAATCCTATGGTACCACATATCATCGCTATTAGAGCATTTCTAATGGAAGTATTTTAAGGGATTTTTATCACCTAAAATCTTTAACAATCCCAAAAAATGCTTTCAATAGGAATTTAAATGAGAAGCTTGTAGTAGCCTGGCTATCAAAATGCATTATTATTTATGTATCTTATAGGACCTACACTTTAAGAGCTTTTACATAGACAGTGTAAAATTAACAATGCTTATTGATTATTTTGTAAATAAAAATATACTTGAATCCTATTTCGAAAGTTAACCCATTAGTAGTGGCTTTAATTTATCTTACTGTATCCCATTAATTAAAAGAGGTTCTAACTTAGCGGAAACCGAGCGAAATCAAGAAGAAAGAAAAATATTTAAAGACAAAAAATTCTTACAAAAGTCCGGTTCACATTATTTGCACCTCAAGTGTATGCCACTCTTCTCGTTTATACTAGTTATTACTGGGACTCTATACGAACCGAACGAGCAGGCGAAACTTTACACTAAGCAGGCCTTGTTCGTGAACAATGCACTTGTGTTAGTGTTCGTGTTGAGATCGACGATCTTTTCAAGATCGAGCTCGATTAAATGTTCGGTCCACTTCTAATTATGATCGAATATGTTCGTGAACAGTTCGTTCGTTTGTGTTCTGTTCGTTTGTGTTCGACAATTATGATCGTTTATGTTCGAAAAAGCTCGTTAATGCTCAAAATTTGCTCGTTTAGCTCGAACAAGGTCAAATATATATCAATTTTCAAATCTAACATACACAAGATGCATAAAATACTTCTATTTGTTACATTCGAAAAACGAGGTTTCAAATTTCCATTACAAAATATGCGTTCCACAAATTCGAAACCAAAAATGAAGTTCACAACTTCACATATACATTATCCTCAAAAATGTCTTCGCTTGCGTCACGGTATCTAGGAGGCAATCCTGAAATACAGATTATGTGTACCGAGTTAATATCTTGCAATTCAGATTCATCCATCTAAAGTTAAAACCACAGAATCAAACTCTTCAGGCCAATACCAAGTAAGCATAAACTGACTCAAAATTTTATCATCAGAAAAGCATAAATAGTCTAAATAATTCTATAGTTTTGTTTGATTCCATAAACCATAAACAGTAAACAAACTGGACAAAGAATTCATAATATACACCATAACACTACCAGATCATAAACCAAGTTAAAGCTTGAAATTTCAATGTCAAATATCCAAAAAATGAAAAAGAAAACCACACAAACACATAAAAAGCATCAAACTTTCAAATCAATAGCAATATTATGAAACATAGAAACTACGAAACCAAGTCCAAGAAACAAGAGCAATATCCATAACACATCAATAATGATCAAACAAACACAATTCATAAACTCCAAAAAAAAAAAAAACAGAAACAGAAAGAAAAACATACCAAAAAGCTCCCTTTTGAGATTCTCCGCCATGGTATCATTTTTGCAGACAAAAATATATCCCCCAATAGAATACATGAACCATCACAACAAGAAAATTATACTACTCATTCTAAGATATGAAATTGATAAATACATTACATTTTCAGAGGGAGCAGTAAATGTGCTTAAAGCAGTAGGATAATCAACCACTAGGCATTTTATATTGAGAGACAAAATCAAAGATCTTCAGCAAAGTTCAACACATCAAACCAAACTTAATCCACATATTAAACAGATGTTAAAAATGACAATGAGAAAAAAACTGAGATATAAAAAAAATGTGATTTGAGAATATAAAAACTAGACGTATATTCAACAAAAACGCATACATGGAAGCAAAACACCACGGCACAAATCACCAAGCTACTTAAATCCGGCTAGAACCGGTAAAAGAAAGACTCAAATTTATTAAAATTAGGTAAAACAAAAACCCATTACAATCAAAGCAGCAACATTCAACTCCAGTGCAGCATAATGCAATCACCCAAAAAAAGAAGAAAAAAAGCTAGTAGTTCTTTTCACCTCATTGTTTACCTAAGAAGCACAGTTAACACATTGACGCAATCATAACAAATACATTAACAACAAAAAAACCCCTGATTAACAAAACAGACTCATCATCTCTATCATCATAAAAAGCCCAATTAGCTATTAAATCAATCAAGAAGAAATGAATGCTGCAAGAAACGGTAGCTAATAATTACAGAAAGCGATTATTAAAAGAAGAATAATGAGGAAAGGGATCCGTTATAAAGTAGAGGTTGAGATTTGAGAATTAACCTGCAGAGAAGAGCAGCAGATCGGAAGTTCGGAACTCGTCGGAGGAGAGCCCAGCCGCCGGAAGTCGTCGGAGGGGGAGTGGCGGCAGAATTGGAGCAGCAGATCGGAACTTGGACAAGATTGGAAGTGGAGCAGAGTAGAGGAGAGGTGCGGCGGTAGAGAGGCGGTAGAGGAGATGCGGCGGTAGAGGAGTGGAGTAGAGTGTGACGGTGGAGACGAAGGAGGAAGTCGATTGTTGGAAGAAGACGAAGGAAGAAGTCGACTGAAAGTCTGGAATTGGAGCAGTGGCGGTTGAGAGTGGAGACGAAGGAAGAAGACGAGTCGACTGGAACTGGAGCAGTGGCTGTAGAGAGTGGAGACGAAGGAAGAAGACGAGTTGACTGGAAGTCTGGAACTGGAGAGTGTTTGAATAATTGGATCTGGAATTAGGTTTAGGTATAATTGTTTTGTTTTATATATAAATATAATTATAAAAATAATAATTGAATACATATCTTTTTATGTTACATGACAAGTATTCGGTAAATTAAAACAAGCTAGATTCGATAATTCTTGAAACGTGTATGAGCAGATTCGAGTTGATCGAAACGATAGCAGAAGCGTTAATGAAACTTTTCATGACGTTAACGACGGTATGTTCATTTACCTAGTTATTACTATATGATTGTCCTATTGTAGTATTGTTTAGAAAAATTTAAAAGAATTCTATAAATTAATTTACAAATTTATCACCATCAAAAAACCGGCCTACTCAACTTAGTGACTTACCTATTTTGGCTTTTTAATATCTCAAAGAGCCAATCAATACTCTCCGAAATCCTTGTAGTAGTTTAATAATTACTACAAAACCCATCATTTTCAGAGTTCAGCATCCACATGATTATCCTGGTTACCAAACTAACCTACTCCAATCTCTTAATCTCCAGCAAAAACCATTCAATAAACTCAACCAAACCATAAAATAAAACAATTGTCCAAGCCCTAAGATTACATCATCACATAACTGATAAAGACTTATTAGTAGATAACCAAAGATTAACCAAGTCTGTCATCTCCTAAATGGCTAGTCATGCAGTAAACTAAACTCAAGATAAGATTTTGTACATGACCAGAAATAGACCTGTGTTGTTAAAGTAATATTTACACCATGTCGTGTTGATCCTTTTTTAAGTACGGAAATGGAAGAAATAACAACGATAGAAACATTGTTAGGACATTTGTGAACCTCTTGTTGGACGACAAACATGATTCCTCCTGCGAGCATGTTCTTCGTTATGGTGCTGTGTCCGGCATGCATACCCATACCAGCAGTCTCCACGCTCCTGTGCTTCTGGAGGTAGATACTGTGCAACAGTAAATGAAAAGATTTTGCAATTAGTATCTGTCCGCAATAACAAATGGAAGAAAATGGATAATTCTGCATACTGTAGAGCAATGTATAATAATATGTTAAGGGCGTTCAGCATTAATATAAAAATAAGAAACATAAATGTGCGCCTAGTTGCATTACTAGAGCCCAACAGGCCTCATAAGTCACGCGGTACATGTGTTGCATTTTGCTTGTGCAATTGCAATTTCTGTATCTTCAAATTTGTTGAAAGTTGTAATCAGAAATTCAGAATGACAGTGGACATTCACTATAAGCTTCTTTATAAACTATCAGCGATAGAATGTGTAATATTTTTCAATATCCACACTATGCAAGGCAATAGGAATTCCACAAAAACTGAAGAAACAATCAGTCACGGGAGGAAGAGCTTACAGGTTTCAGAAGTGTGATGCGGAACCAGTATAAGAGATATGAGACAACTTTGTCATAACATTCCCTGCAATGGAAGTATGTAAATGAGATATACAGGTGCTATATCTGGACAACTTTGTAATGTTATGTCTTCAGATTTTAACAGGTTCGAACTTTAATGGTTTTTAATTAGTCTCCATGTTAATCATTTCTTAGAAAATTAATAAAATCATGCCACGAATAAGACGACAACGTACAGAACATAGGCGAACAATACCATCGAAAGTACATAGTCTAACAGTACTAAGGGAACAAAACATGTCAGGTTCTTATGGGGTGGAAGTGTAGGAGGATGTTTTTCTCACAGGACAAAGGCATCCATCGCCTTTCACCTAGTAACTTCAAGCACTTTCAAGTCTGAAAGAAGCAAAGAATAGTTCTGGGACATTCCTTCTGATTATAAAACTAGATTTTATTGACATGTGAGAAAGTTAAGGCGACAAATGGCGAACACGACAAAGGAAACAGTGGGAATCGTTGGAAGTGAGACCTGAGAACAGAAATGAATCGTTTTTTAATTTGATCTATTTTATAGGACAAAAATGAAGAGCGTGAACTCAATAATAGGACACGATGTTAAGGCACGTTCTAGAAGAGACATTACTCTCCTAGAAAATTAGAAATCCGTAAACAAAGAAGAGAAGATAGAGAAGAAAGAAAACGGATTCGAAAGAAACTAATAGTTTGCCGAGCTTGTGGAAAACTTGGTCATTTTGCAACACAATGTTGGACTAAGAGGAAATTAAACAGATTAAAAGCTGCTGATAATGATTTGAAAGAAACTATTTCAAAGATTCTTTTAAATTCTGATGAAGAAAAGAGTAATAACTCTTCTGATGATTCAGATGCTTATAATAGTACTAATAGTACTCAAGAAGAGAACTTAAAACTTCTTGATCAAGAATCGGTAATATCTGATTCAGAGTCAGAGTGTGAACCTTGTATTCTTGGACAACCTTGTATCAAGAAACAAGAAAACACAGATGACAGTAAATTCTTTAATAAAGAATTTTACAATATTCTCTCACAGTTCAAGGCTGATTTAAATGTTTTGACGGTAATAATATTATCGAGTTTTAGAAACATATCAAAGATCATGATTCTGATCTAAATTAATAGATCGGATGGATAATATTCAAGTACTTCTACTTACGTACTGAACGATGGTTCTTCGGAAGATTTTAAAATGATGAGCCTTACTCGATGTGAAGTTTATAAACTTCTAAAAGCAGAAAACGATTGAATCTCCAACTTCTACTCATGATTTAGAGATGGAAGTTGAAAATCTCAAAAAAGAGATTCAGTTTTTAAAAAAAGAAAATAAGTTAATAGACTATCGAGTTTCTAAACTTGAAAATTATAAAAAAGAGACTAATCAGTCTACCCAGTCTACTACTAGTGAATCGAGTCAAAGTAAAAAGACTCAATGTTTTGATTCACAAGTAGATGATAATTTTTAATCAACTTTAGAGATGGTTATATCTCAAAAATGGTATGTTAACATTACTTTATTAATTGATAATTACTTTTCAAAAGATTTGACTGCTCTTATTGGCAGTGGAGCAGATTTAAATGTTATACAGGAAGGATTAATGCCTACAAAGTATTTTCATAAAACTACACATACTCTTTCTCATGCTGGAGGAGAAAAATTAAATATAAAATATAAGCTTCATCTGTATTGATAAAAACTGTATTCAAACCAGTTTTTTACTAACAAAGGATATTTCCAACCAAGTAATACTTGGTACTCCTTTTATCTCAAAGATTTATCCTTTTACCCATGTGGATAATTCTGGTATTACTGGAACTTTTCAATGTGGGAAAATTCATTTAAATTTTATTACAAAACCATTTCATAGAATGTTACATGAAATGTATGATCATCTGACTTTAAAGAAAAACCAGATGAATTTCTTAAAACAAGAAATAAACTCTTTGACTATTGAAGAAAAACTTCAAAATCCCAAATTACAAGGGAAGATTAGATTGATTGAAAATCAAGTTTCTCTAGAAATCTGTAATGACCATCCTAATGCTTTCTGGAATAGAAAGAAGCATGTGGTCAGTCTTCCTTATGAGGAAGATTTTGATGAAAAAAGAATTCCGACAAAGGCAAGACCTTGTCAAATGAATTCAGAGTATTTAGAACTCTGTAAAAAAGAAATTGATTCTTTATTACAAAAGGGTCTGATAAGCCCTTCTCAATCTCCTTGGTCTTGTCTGACCTTTTATGTTAATAAACATAGTGAAGCGGAAAGAGGAGTTCCTAGATTAGTTATAAATTATAAACCCCTTAATAAGGTTTTAAAATGGATTAGGCATCCTATTCCGAATAAAAAAGATCTTTTAGAAAGACTTTATGATTCAATTTTATTTTCAAAATTTGACTTAAAGTCAGGTTATTGGCAAGTTCAAATTGAACAAAAGTATAGGTATAAAAAAGCCTTTAATGTTCCAATAGGACATTACGAATGGAATGTAATGCCATTTGGTTTAAAAAATGCTCCTTCTGAATTTCAGAAAATTATGAATGATGTTTTTACTCCTTATAGTGATTTTATAGTCTATATTGATGATATCCTAAGTTTCTCAAAGGATATTGAATTCCATTTTAAACATTTGGATATCTTAAAGAAAATAGTCATACAGAGTGGTTTAATTATATCAAAACCAAAGATGTTTTTGTTTAAGACAAAAATTAGATTTTGGGGTCATTATATTGAAAAAGGTAATATTATCCCAATAAACAGAAGCATTGATTTTGCTGACAAATTTCCTGATGAAATAACTAATAAAACCCGATTCTGAGAGGTTTTAGGAAGTTTGAATTATATCTCTTCCTATTATAAAGACATAGCTCGAATCTTGCTATCTTATATGATAGGCTTAAAAGGATCAAAGCCTTGTACGATCATCATACTCATTTGTTAGGAAATTAAAAGAAAAGGTGAAAACCTTGCCTTGTTTTATGCTGAGTAATCCCTCATGGGATAAAACTGTTGAAACAGATGTTTTTAATATAAGTTATGAGGGAATTCTTAAACAGATTGATCCTCATAATAAACAAGAAAATCTTGTTAGGCTTTATTCTGGAAAGTGGATAAATAATCAGAAAAACTACGCCATTGTTGCTAAAGAAATATTTTCAACCATAAAATATGTTTTAAAATTTCAAGATGGTTTATATAACCAAAAGCAGTTATGATTACGCAAAATTATGTCTATTAAATACTTTAAATATGATATTTTTAGACATATGTTTATAAAATGGAAAGATGATATCAGTCTCCCAGATTCTTTAATATTTGAAGATATTATTGCAGGAATGTACTTGCAAGGAAGAGGCTCTTCCTCTTATAGAGGCAGAGGAGGTCGAGGAAGGGGATCTGAAAGAATCCTCTCTCAAACTGGCAGAGGAAAGCTTATAGCTATGAATTTGCCATCACAAAAACATATTTGAAAGCTCGAAAGAGTACCAAGAATTTTTGAGTACAAAAGAATAAGGAAAAATTCCCTCTCTTGCTAAAATAATAGCGAACAAAAGTCGAAGATAATAAATCAGTTATCGAAAGAAATCAAGTTATACTTGATTGAAACAAGAGATATGAAATGGGAAAATAACCATGGACTTTGATGTCGAGATATCTTGACAAAGCATCATATGCTTTGGGGACTTATAAAACAAGATACTTTTATGAAAGTATTCTTTTGAATCGAGAGTCATGTGAAATATCACATTTCGAGAATTCAAAAAGAAGTTTATAACTTGATAAATTTATATTAAGAAGATTATATCTTAGAGGAATGGAGAATTGCTCCATTAAGAGAAAGGAATTTTATTACCTAATAGAAATCCCATAAAATTTAATTATTGGGATTATGTTGAAGCATTTAATAAAGTGCTTTTATATGAAAATGATAAAAGAAGCACTCTGGTTCATAAAGATCGATGGCTGAAGCTTATGAGCAAGAGATACCAAATTGGTTTCTTAAATGGTGGAAATATTTTGGAACCACGGAGTAATACTCCTAAAAATTTTCTGAATTATATTACCTTGGATAAATGTTAATCGAAGAAGGATATTCCTTGATCGATATGATTTATATTTCTTTATGGAATTTTCCATACCATGGATTTGGAAATGGGTTTTGTTATCGGTTATCTAGAACATGAAATACCATGTATCAAAAGATCTTCTTATCTGAAGTTACGGGATAAAATGAATAAAGTAGACCCGAAACCAAGCAATTATATTGCGGTGATACTCTAAATCTTATAGATAAAGAATAAGATTATATCAAGAAAATAAAGATTATCGACACCAAAGGAGGAGTCGACCTTAGATCAAATCAGAAAAAAGCTCGGAAAAGACAGCAATAGAGAGATGCTAATAGAAGCATATATAGAAGAAATGAAGAAGGATCTTCTACAAGGTTTTGATGGAGAAACTCAATCTGTGAAATCGGATACATCAATGGTATCGGCCCAGGAGTATCAAGATGCTCAAGATCGAAATCGGAAGAAGTCTCGATAGAAGGCGTTTTGAAATACTTAAAGGAACTCTTAAGCGAAGAGTAAAGATAAGGAAGAATCTTCTACTGAATAGTGGTAGCGAAAAATCTACCCAATAATGACAAAGATGATGAGTCGAGCACTAATGTGTGGATAAAGATAATGGAACAGCGATAAGTGGGGTGGAAATTATTCACAACAAACAAAAGCAACATCAAAAGCAATGGCGAAATTTAAAGAGACACGAGATAGCGACAAAAGGAATCAAATTCCAAGATGGTGAGAGAAATCAGCTCCTAGGGAATCAAATTCCCTCTATAAATAAGAAGAAGGAAGAAGGAAGAAGGCAGAACCTGGATACCCATCCATTGTATACACACCTAAGCCGAAACACTCTCCTTAGGTTTTAAATTTTAGTTTGTAATTAAGTTAGAAGTTTGTCTTTGGTGCTTACGGACATCAATTTGTAAGTACTCTTTTATTTTTATTTTGTATTGTAATATATTTTTATCGATGAAAATTAGCCTCATGATAGGCTAAGCGTTTGGTTTGTGTTAAGGCAGGTCTAAATTATGTATTTACTTTAACTCGCAAAAATGTTTCTTTGTTCCTCCGATCACTATTCATGGTTACTATTCACGTGAATTATGAATTAATCTACTATTCATGGTTACTATTCACGCGATTATGAATTAATCTAAGATTTTATTACTTACTAAGAATGAGACGGAGAAGGTTTTGTATTAATCGGCATGTTGATATATTCCGATAGACATATGAAGGCCTTGTTGCCCCTCTAAAGCGAAAGAAATGGCGTCTACGAAACATTTTTGTGCTACTTTTATGTCTTGAGAAATATCTTAATATTGTGATTTTATACAAGTAATCGATCTGATGTCGTCTCTATCTTAGTCGGTGATGCAGTGCGGATTAATGAAGTGATTCTAAAGTTTGAATATTGTAATCTAAGTTTGGATTAATGAAGTGATTCTAAAGTTTGAATATTGTAGCCAATATGAATAACTCAAAGAAGCTTTGTGACCCGACTAGACCAGCCCTTTGGTACAGAGCCAGTTTACAGTAAGGGCATGATTTAAGATTGAGTCTTAACACGAACTGTTTTATGATCATGATAAACATGATAAGAAGGAAAGATACTGTTAAAAACAGTAGAAGTGAGGAATTTGATATTCCCGAATTTAGATTTATTAAATAAATGGGCGATTCCAAGAATCGAACTAAGGTTATTACCAATTAGGTACTTTTGAAAATTGGGTTTAAAGCAGTAGTTAAAACTCTTTGAAGAATCTATCTCACTTGATAATGATGAGTTAGTAATAAAACTACTCAGTGAGAAAGATATTGCTGTTTATAAAAACCTTTACAAATTTTTACATATTGGTTTAGTGCAAATTGCTTTTAAACCTTTAACCTTAGAAAGACTACCTGAGAGCTTTATAGCTGCTCTTAGAGATGGCGAACTTAGTTGGAAAAAATCCTTAATCGGAATTATACGGTCTAGTTTAGCCCGTAGTCGATTTATTTTGATGTTTATCGAATTTACAATTGTCTTTATCGGATATTAATATTTTAGATTCTTTAACATTAAATGTTAAAACTAATGGTTATAATTATATTTACGACGAAACAATGCATATACATTACGATTTATTATAAACCTTTGTTTACTTTAAATCCTCATTCTTAGAAGGGTTGATAAACCTTTAAATGAAACTATTTTAATTGAGACTAATTTTAGCAAATCTAAAATTACTACTAGATCTAATAAATGGGAAGAAATAGATTTTCACGAAAATTGGACAATTAAGCATGTACCCTCACAACTTTGTTATTCAAAATAATTTAATAGATGTTATCGAACTCTGAAGGTTTGGTAAAAATGCAGTTTGAAAATAACAACGATTTTATAGGATCTTCTTCAAGACTTACTAAGTCTTCTTCTTTAAGATCGTTTATATCACCTATTGATTATGTAGTTGATACTCCGTCAAGGATGTCGACCTCTGCTAAAAGCAGAATACAAAAATCTTTTGAAACAATTCCAGAAGATCATATTGATGAACTTCGAATAAATAAAGATTTTGATAATATTGTCAAAGGAGTTACACATACTCCAGTAGGCGAGATATAAGCATCGAAATGGAATTCGTTATTAATGAATTCAAGTCAAATTGATTTTAGCCGGCTCTCGGCTGAGCAAAAGATTAAAACTGAATTCAATTTACCCAGATGGGAACCTTTTAAAAATTGGTTTTTTACAAACTTCTCTTCAACAGAGAAAACTTCTATTCAAAATGAATTTTATAAAGATTGTGAAAAACACAATACTACAATTCCTTTTGTTCCATGGGTTGTTTCTAAATATGTGGAACAATATATTTCAGTATTAGAAAGGAATTATAAACTTTCGACAGGGAGGAATTTACAACAAGTCTATCCTCATAGCAGTCTTTTCAAATTGAAAAGGAAATCAAAGTTTCTAGCTTTTGCAAAATTCTTTGGAAGATGAAACTACCGGTAACACGTAAACAAATTAACAGGATGATTGAACAGCGAATTATACTAATACATTTATTAATGTTCTCGGAACATTTAACTTCTCTGAGTGAAAGGGTGGATTTAGTTTTAAAAACTATTAACCTAATCTCTCTTTAAATTCAAATGTTTCTTTAAAAGAAAAGGAAGGAGCGAGGATTACTTTGTCCTAATATTCAACCACCTCCTGAAATTTCAAATTTTAAATTAAAGTCTATGAAAGAACTTGAAAAGTTCTTAACTGAAAAATTTAAAGATATGAAACTTACAACTCTTCATGATGTTGTAAAAGAAAATCCTGATTACAAAAAAGTGATCAGTGATGAAATTAATAAGTTGGGAAAATGGGCTGATAGACCAACCCAACGTATGTATTATTATAGGAGACCTTCTCCTATAGATACCTTGCAGGAAGAGCAAGAGTACATCTTGAATATGATTATAATGGTAAAAACATTTATGAATGGAACCTAGATGCTTATCTTTGATGACAGATTTATAATATGATTCATAGAATGCTTATGTATTCCACTATTTGTAAAACAAATGGCAACAACGATAAAAATGTTGCAAAAATGATTGTCATTGGTTTCTGAGACAATTAAAAGGTTAGTGGGATAATTATCTTTCACGGAAGGAAAAATCATATTTTGATCTTTGTAAAACAAGAGGATGGTAGTACTATAGAAAATGCAGTCTATACTCTTGTTGTTACTATTATTGAACATTTCATAGGTAGATATTCCGATAGCAATGAAAATATTGATTTGTTTTACAAAACTTAAGATGTAAAACTTTAGCGATTTTCGTTGGTATAAAGATACCTTTTAAATAGGGTAATGGAATTACACAGTGTAATAGTTCTCATTGGAAATCAAAGTTCATTGATGGACTTCTGCGCATTATTGCGAGAAAGGGTTAGGAAAAATCTTAGAAAAGATAAAGTTTCTATCCCTTATGAAAATTATATTTATGGCAAGTTAATTGGAACTTGTATTCAAGAAGGTTTAGCCTTATGTAATGAGATTAAATTAAATCAACAAATTAAAAGCGAACTTGAAAGAAAAGGCCGATTGGGGCGGTTACGTGATCAATTTGGGATGGATGTTCCATCCACTTCTAAATCTCATAAGTCGGAAGCGAAGTGACATAAACCAAAAAGAAGAGACATTACTCTCTAGAAAATTAGAAATCCGTAAACAAAGAAGAGAAGATAGAGAAGAAAGAAAAGATTGAAAGAAACTAATAGTTTGCGAGCTTGTGGAAAACTTGGTCATTTTGCAACACATTGTTGGACGAGGAAATTAAGCAGTTAAAAGGCGATAATGATTTGAAAGAAACTCTTTCAAAGATTCTTCTAAATTCGATGAAGAAAGAGTAATAACTCTTGATGATTCAAATGCTTCTAATAGTACTAATAATCTTGAAGAAGAGAACTTAAAAGTTCTTGATCAAGAATCGGTAATATCGATTGAGTCAGTGTGAACCTTGTATTCTTGGACAACCTTGTATCAAGAAACAAGAAAACACGGATGACGAAATTCTTTAATAAAGAATTTTACAATATTCTCTCAGTTCAAGGCTGATTTAAATATTTTGACGGTAATAATATTATCGAGTTTAAAACATATCAAAGATCATGAGTTACGATCTAAATTAATAGATCGGATGGATAATATTCCAAGTACTTCTACTTACGTACGAACGAATGGTTCTTCGGAAGATTTTAAAATGATGAGCCTTACTCGATGTGGAAGTTTATAAACTTCTAAAGCAGAGAAGGACAGTTGAATCTCAACTTCTACTCATGATTTAGAAATGGAAGTTGAAAATCTCAAAAAGAGATTGAGTTTTGAAAAGAAAATAAGTTAATAGACTATCGAGTTTCTAAACTTGAAAATTATAAAAAGAGACTAATCAGTCTACCGGTCTACTACTAGTGAATCGAAAAGTAAAAAGACTCGATGTTTTGATTCACAAGTAGATGATAATTTTATCAACTTTAGAGATGGTTATATCTCAAAAATGGTATATTAAAATTACCTTATTAATTGATAATTACTTTTCAAAAGATTTGTTTGCTCTTATTGGCGGTGGAAGCTGATTTAAATGTTATCTGAGGAAAGATTAATTCCTACAAAGTATTTTCATAAAACTACACATACTCTTTCTCATCTTTGGAGGAGAAAAATTAAATATAAAGTATAAGCTTCCTAAAGCTTATATCTGTATTGATAAAAACTGTATTCAAACCAGTTTTTTACTAACAAAGGATATTTCCAACCAAGTAATACTTGGTACTCCTTTTATCTCAAAGATTTATCCTTTTACCCATGTGGATAATTCTGGTATTACTGGAACTTTTCAAGGTGGGAAAATTCATTTAAATTTTATTACAAAACCATTTCATAGAATGTTACATGAAATGTATGATCATCTGACTTTAAAGAAAAACCAGATGAATTTCTTAAAACAAGAAATAAACTCTTTGACTATTGAAGAAAAACTTCAAAATCCCAAATTACAAGGGAAGATTAGATTGATTGAAAATCAACTTTCTCTAGAAATCTGTAATGACCATCCTAATGCTTTCTGGAATAGAAAGAAGCATGTGGTCAGCCTTCCTTATGAGGAAGATTTTGATGAAAAAAGAATTCCGACAAAGGCAAGACCTTGTCAAATGAATTCAGAGTATTTAGAACTCTGTAAAAAAGAAATTGATTCTTTATTACAAAAGGGTCTGATAAGCCCTTCTCAATCTCCTTGGTCTTGTACAGCCTTTTATGTTAATAAACATAGTGAGCAGGAAAGAGGAGTTCCTAGATTAGTTAAAAATTATAAACCCCTTAATAAGGTTTTAAAATGGATTAGGCATCCTATTCCGAATAAAAAAGATCTTTTAGAAAGACTTTATGATTCAATATTATTTTCAAAATTTGATTTAAAATCAGGTTATTGGCAAGTTCAAATTGAACAAAAGGATAGATATAAGACAGCCTTTAATGTTCCAATAGGACATTACGAATGGAATGTAATGCCATTTGGTTTGAAAAATGCTCCTTCTGAATTTCAGAAAATTATGAATGATATCTTCACTCCTTATAGTGATTTTATATTAGTCTATATTGATGATATCCTAGTTTTCTCAAAGGATATTGAATCCCATTTTAAACATTTGGATATATTAAAGAAAATAGTCATACAGAGTGGTTTAGTTATATCAAAACCAAAGATGTCTTTGTTTCAGACAAAAATTAGATTTTTGGGTTATTATATTGAAAAAAGTAATATTATCCCAATAAATAGAAGCATTGATTTTGCTGGCAAATTTCCTGATGAAATAACTAATAAAATCCAGTTACAGAGGTTTTTAGGAAGTTTGAATCATATCTCTTCCTATTATAAAGACATAGCTCAAGATACTGCTATCTTATATGATAGACTTAAAAAGGATCCAAAGCCTTGGTCTGATCATCATACTCAGGCTGTTAGGAAATTAAAAGAAAAGGTGAAAACCTTGCATTGTCTCATGTTGAGTAATCCCTCATGGGATAAATCTGTTGAAACAGATGCTTCTGATATAGGTTATGGAGGAATTCTTAAACAGATTGATCCTCATAATAAACAAGAATATCTTGTTCGTTTCTATTCTGGCAAATGGAATATGATCGGAAAAATTATGCTACAATTGCTAAAGAGATACTTTCAATTGTCAAATGTGTCTTAAAATTTCAAGATGATTTATATAATCAAAATTTATTATAAAAGGAGTTGTAATTACGCAAAGTTCATGTTTAACAAGATTTTAAACATGATGTTTCTAAACAAATGTTTGCAAGATGGCAAGCTCATTTAGCTCCTTTTGATTTTGAAATTGTCTATAAAAAGGAGAAGACAATAGTCTTCAGTTTTACGACGAGAATATATTTCATGATTGTTGGGAATGTACTTGCAAGGAAGAGGCTCTTCCTCTTATAGAAGCGGAGGTCGAGGAAGGGATCTGAAAGAATCCTCTCTCAAGCGGGAGGAAAGCTTATAGCTATGAATTTGCCATCACAAAAACATGAAGCTGAAAGCTCAAAAGAGTACCAAGAATTTCTTGAGTACAAAAAGAATAAGGGAAAAATTCCCTCTCTTGCTAAAATAATAGCAGAACAAGAGTCTGAAGATAATAAATCAGATTATCTGGAAAACAAAAATCAAGAAGTTATACTTCTGATTGAAACAAGAGATATGAAATGGGAAAATAACCCATGGACTTTGATGTCCAGATATCTTGACAAAGCATCATATGCTTTGGGGACTTATAAAACAAGATACTTTTATGAAAGTATTCTTTTGAATCTGAGTCATGTGAAATATCACATTTCTCGAATTCAAAAGAAGTTTATAACTTAAAATTTATATTAAGAAGATTATATCTTCGAGGAATGGGAATTGCTCCATTACGAGAAAGGGAATTTATTACCTAATAGCAAATCCCAAAAATTTAATTATTGGGATTATGTTGAAGCATTTAATAAAGTGCTTTTATATGAAAATGATAAAAAGAAGCACTCCTGGTTCATAAAGATCAGTAAGCGAAGCTTATGAGCAAGAAAATACCAAATTGGTTTCTTAAATGGTGGAAATATTTTGGAACCACGAATGTCTCTCCTCAAAATTTTCTGAAATTATATTACCTTGGATAAATGTTAATCGAAGAAGGATATTCCTTGAGATCGATATGATTTATATTTCTTTATGGAATTTTCCATACCATGGATTTGGAAATGGGTACTGTTATCGGTTATACGAACATGAAATACCATGTATCAAAAGATCTTCTTATCTGAAGTTACGGGATAAAATGAATAAAGTAGACCCGACCAAGCAATTATATTGCGGTGATACTCTAAATCTTATAGATAAAAGAATAAGATTATATCAAGAAAATAAAAGATTATCGACACCAAAGGAGGAGACCTTAGATCAAATCGGAAAAAACTGGAATGCGGTCAAAGGCGACAATAGAGAGATGCTAATAGAAGCATATATAGAAGAAATGAAGAATGATCTTCTACAAGGTTTTGATGGAGAAACTCAATCTGTGAAATCGGATACATCAATGGTATCGGCCAGCCAGGAGTATCAAGATGCTCAAGATCCAAATCAGGAAGAAGTCTCAATCGAAGACGTTTTTGAAATACTTAAAGGAACTCTTAAACAGAAGAGTAAAGATAAGGAAGAATCTTCTACAGCAATAGTGGTAGCAGAAAAATCTACCCAATAATGACAAAGATGATGAGTCAGAGCACTAATGTGTGGATAAAGATAATGGAGACACTGATAAGTGGGGTGGAAATTATTCCACAACAAACAAAAGCTGAAAGCAACATCACAAAAGCAACGGGCGAAATTTAAAGAGACCTATAACGACACAAAAGGAATCAAATTCCAAGATGGTGAGAGAAATCAGCTTCTAGGGAATCAAATTCCCTCTATAAATAAGAAGAAGGAAGAAGGAAGAAGGCAGAACCTGGATACCCATCCATTGTATACACACCTAAGCCGAAACACTCTCCCTTCAGTTTTTAAATTTTTTAGTATTTGTAATTAAGTTTGAAGTTTGTGCTTGGAGTACAACTTGTAAGTACTCTCTCTTTTTATTTTTGTATTGTAATATATTTTTATCAATGAAAATTAGCCTCATGATAAATTTGAGCGTTTGGTTTGTGTTAAGACAGGTCTAAATCATGTATTTACTATAACTCTGGCAAAAATGTTTTGCTGTTCCTCCGGTCACTATTCATGGTTACTATTCACGGCGGAATTATGAATTAATCTACTATTCATGGTTACTATTCACGGCAGAATTATGAATTAATCTAAGATTTTTATTACTTACTAAGAATGAGACCAGAGAAGGTTTTGTATTAATCAGGCATGTTGATATAATCCGATAGACATATGAAAACCTTGTTGCCTCTAAAGCGAAAAGAAATGGCGTCTCGGGAAATTTTTGTGCTACTTTTATGTCTTGAGAAATATCTTAATATTGATGATTTTATACAAATGTAATCTGATGTCGTCTATCAATTTGACTTGAATTCATTAATAACGAAATTCCATTTACGATGCGATTATATACGCTTGATTGGAGTATGTGTAACTCCTTTGACAATATTATCAAAATCTTTATTTATTGAAGTTCATCAATATGATCTTACGGAATTGTTTCAAAAGATTTTGTATTACGCTTTTAGCGGTCGACATCCTTGATGGAGTATCAACTACATAATCAATAGGTGATATAAAAGATCTTAAAGAAGAAGACTTAGTAAGTCTTGAAGAAGATCCTATAAAATCGTTATTATCAAGCGCAATTTTACCAAACCTTGAGGAGTTTGGATAACATCTATTAAATTATTTTGAATAACGAGGTTGTGAGAATTGCACATTTAATTGTCAATTTTAGGAAAATCTATTTCTTCCCATTTAATAGATCTCGAGTAGTAATTTTAGATTTGCTAAAATTAGTCTCAATTAAAATAGTTTCATTTAAAGGTTTATCAACCCTTGACAATGAGGATTTAGAGTAAACAAGGTTTATAATAAATCCTATAACGAATCTGATTGTTTACATGCGAAATATAATTATAACCATTAGTTTTAACATTTAATGTTAAAGAATCTAAAATATTAATATCCGATAAAGACAATTGTAAATTGGATAAACATCAAAATAAAAGCTGGACCATGGGCTAAACTAGTGTATAATTCCGATTAAGGATTTTTCGGTCTAAGTTTCTACCATCTCTAAAAGCGACTATAAAGCTCTCGTAGTCCTTCTAAGGTTAAAGGTTTAAAAGCAATTTGCACTAAACCAATATGTAAAAATTTGTAAAGGTTTTTAATGACAATATCTTTCTCACTTAGTAATTTGATTACTAATTCATCATTATCAAGTGAGATGATTCTTGATGAATTTGACTACTTGTTTTAAACCCAATTTTTCAAAAGTACCTAACTGGTAAATAACCTTAGGCTCGATTCTTGGAATCGTCCATTTATTTAATAAATCTAAATTCTGGGGAATATCAAATTCCTCACTTCTACTGTTTTTAACAGTATCTTTCCTTCTTATCATGTTTATCATGATCATAAAACAGTTCGTGTTAAGAATCAATCTTAAATCATGCCCTTACTGTAAACTTGGCTCTGATACCACTTGGCTGGTCTGGTCGGGTCACAAAGCTTCTTTGAGTTATTCATATTGGCTACAATATTCAAACTTTAGAATCATTTCATTAATCCAAACGCAGATTACAATATTCAAACTTTAGAATCACTTCATTAATCCAGACTCAGACTACCGACTAAGATAGAGACGACATCAGGACTGATTACTTGTATAAAATCTGTCAATATTAAGATATTTCTCAAGACATAAAAGTAGCACAAAAACAGCCCAGAGACGCCATTTCTTTCGGCTTTAGAGGGGCAAACAGTGCCTTCATATGTCTATCGGAATATATCAACATGCCTGATTAATACAAAACCTTCTCTGGTCTCATTCTTAGTAAGTAATAAAAATCTTAGATTAATTCATAATTACTAGTGAGCGGTAACCACGAATAGTAGATTAATTCATAATTCCGCGTGAATAGTAACCATGAATAGTAATGGAACGACAAACATTTTGCGAGTTAAAGTAAATATTGGCTCTGATTCAAACTTTAGAATTACTTCATTAATCGAAACTCGATTACAATATTCAAACTTTAGAATCGGTTCATTAATCCGGACTCGGTCTCAAGAGCTAAGATAGAGGCGACATCGGAATTTGATTACTTGTATAAAATCATCAATATTAAGATATTTCTCAAGACATAAAAGTAGCACAAAAAGCAGAGGCGCCATTTCTTTACGACTTTAGAGGGCAATGACGGTGCCTTCATATGTCTATCGGAATATATCAACATGCCTGATTAATACAAAACCTTCTCTGGTCTCATTCTTAGTAAGTAATAAAAATCTTAGATTAATTCATAATTCTGCCGTGAATAGTAACCACGAATAGTAGATTAATTCATAATTCCGCCGTGAATAGTAACCATGAATAGTGACCGGAGGAACAGCAAAACATTTTTGCCAGAGTTAAAGTAAATACATAATTTAGACCTGTCTTAACACAAAACAAACGTTTAGCCTATCATGAGGCTAATTTTCATTGATAAAAATATATTACAATACAAAAATAAAAATAAAAAGAGTACTTACAAATTGATGTCTGCAAGCACCAGTACAAACTTCAAACTTAATTACAAACTAAAAGTTTAAAACTGAAGGGAGAGTGTTTCGGCTTAGATGTGTATACAATGGATGGGTATCCAGGTTCTCCTTTCTTCCTTCTTCCTTCTTCTTATTTATAGAGGGAATTTGATTCCCAAGGAGCTGATTTCTCTAACCATCTTGGAATTTGATTCCTTTTGTGTCGCTATCTCAGGTCTCTTTAAATTTCACCCGTTGCTTTTGTGATGTTGCTTTCAGCTTTTGTTTGTTGTGGAATAATTTCCACCCCAACTATCAGTGTCTCCATTATCTTTATCCACACATTAGTGCTCTGACTCATCATCTTTGTCATTATTGGGTAGATTTTTCTGCTACCACTATTGCTGTAGAAGATTCTTCCTTATCTTTATTCTTCTGTTTAAGAGTTCCTTTAAGTATTTCAAAAACGTCTTCTATTGAGACTTCTTCCTGATTTGGATCCTGAGCATCTTGATACTCCTGGTTGGCCGATACCATTGATGTATCCGATTTCACAGATTGAGTTTCTCCATCAAAACCTTGTAGAAGATCTTTCTACATTTCTTCTATATATGCTTCTATTAGCATCTCTCTATTCTTTGTCTTTGGACGCATTAGAACTTTTACGATTTGATCTAAGGTCGACTCCTCCTTTGGTGTCGATAATCTTTTATTTTCTTGATATAATCTTATTCTTTTATCTATAAGATTTAGAGTATCACTGCAATATAATTGCTTGGTTTCTGGGTCTACTTTATTCATTTTATCCCAGAACTTTGTATAAGAAAATCTTTTGATACATGGTATTTCATGTTCGGTATAACCGATAACAGGTGCCCATTTCCAAATCCATGGTATGGAAAATTCCATAAAGAAATATAAACCATATCGATCTGAAGGAATATCCTTCTTTGGATTAAGATTTATCCAAGCAGAATATAATTCTGTAAAATTTTGAGGGAGTATTACTCCGGTGGTTCCAAAATATTTCCACCATTTAAGAAACCAATTTGGTATCTCTTGCTCATAAGCTTCGCTACTGATTTTTATGAACCAGGAGTGCTTCTTTTTATCATTTTCATATAAAAGCACTTTATTAAATGCTTCAACATAATCCCAATAATTAAATTTTATGGGATTTCTGTTATTAGGGTAATAAAATTCCCTTTCTCGTAATGGAGCAATTCCCCATTCCTCGGAAGATATAATCTTCTTAATATAAATTTTACTGAAGTTATAAACTTCTTTTTGAATTCCTGAGAAATGTGATATTTCACATGACTCTGTATCCAAAAGAATACTTTCATAAAAGTATCTTGTTTTATAAGTCCCCAAAGCATATGATGCTTTGTCAAGATATCTGGACATCAAAGTCCATGGGTTATTTTCCCATTTCATATCTCTTGTTTCAATCAGAAGTATAACTTCTTGATTTCTATTTTCCAGATAATCTGATTTATTATCTTCAGACTCTTGTTCTGCTATTATTTTAGCAAGAGAGGGAATTTTTCCCTTATTCTTTTTGTACTCAAGAAATTCTTGGTACTCTTTTGAGCTTTCAGCTTCATGTTTTTGTGATGGCAAATTCATAGCTATAAGCTTTCCTCTGCCAGTTTGAGAGAGGATTCTTTGATCCTTCCTCGACCTCCTCTTGCCTCTATAAGAGGAAGAGCCTCTTCCTTGCAAGTACATTCCTGCGGAATCATGAAATATATTCTCGTGTCGGAAAATGAAGACTATTGTCTTCTCCTTTTTATAGACAATTTCAAAATCAAAAGGAGCTAAATGAGCTTGCCATCTTGCAAACATTTGTTTAGAAACATCATGCTTAAAATCTTTGTTAAACATGAACTTTGCAGAATTACAATCTGTCTTTATAATAAATTTTTGATTACATAAATCATCTTGAAATTTTAAGACACATTTGACAATTGAAAGTATCTCTTTAGCAATTGTAGCATAATTTTACATTTGTTATTCCATTTGCGAATAAAGCGAACAAGATATTCTTGTTTATTATGAGGATCAATCATTTAAGAATTCCTCCATAACCTATATCGAAGCATCTTTCATGATTTATCCCATGAGGATTACTCGACATGAGACAATGAGTTTTCACCTTTTCTTTTAATTTCCTAACGACTGAGTATGATGATCGGACGAGGCTTTGGATCTTTTAAGTCTATCATATAAGATAGCGATATCTTGAGCTATGTCTTTATAATAGGAAGAGATATAATTCAAACTTCCTAAAACCTACATAGCTGGTTTTATTAATTATTTCATCGAAATTTGTCGTAAAATCAATGCTTCTATTTATTGGGATAATATTACCTTTTTCAATATAATGACCCAAAAATCTAATTTTTGTTTGAAACAAAAACATCTTTGGTTTTGATATAACTAAACCACTCTGTATGACTATTTTCTTTAAGATATCCAAATGTTTAAAATGGAATTCAATATCCTTTGAGAAAACTAGGATATCATCAATATAGACTAATATAAAATCACTATAAGGAGTAAAAATATCATTCATAATTTTCTGAAATTCAGAAGGAGCATTTTTCAAACCAAATGGCATTACATTCCATTCGTAATGTCCTATTGGAACATTAAAGGCTGTCTTATATCTATCCTTTTGTTCAATTTGAACTTGCCAATAACCTGACTTTAAGTCAAAATTTGAAAATAAAATTGAATCATAAAGTCTTTCTAAAAGATCTTTTTTATTCGGAATAGGATGCCTAATCCATTTTAAAACCTTATTAAGGGGTTTATAATTTATAACCAATCTAGGAACTCCTCTTTCCTGCTCACTATGTTTATTAACATAAAATTTGTACAAGACCAGGAGATTGAGAAGGGCTTCTCGGACCCTTTTGTAATAAAGAATCAATTTCTTTTTACGATGTTCTAAATACTCGAATTCATTTGACAAGGTCTTGCCTTTGTCGAATTCTTTTTCATCAAAATCTTCCTCATAAGGAAGGTGACCACATCTTCTTTCTATTCCGAAGCATTAGGATGGTCATTCTGATTTCTAGAAAGTTGATTTTCAATCAATCTAATCTTCCCTTGTAATTTGGGATTTTGAAGTTTTCTTCAATAGTCAAAGAGTTTATTTCTTGTTTTAAGAAATTCATCGATTTTCTTTAAAGTCGGATGATCATACATTCATGTAACATTCTATGAAATGGTTTTGTAATAAAATTTAAATGAATTTTCCCACCTTGAAAAGTTCGAAATAGAATTATCCACATGGGTAAAAGGATAAATCTTTGAGATAAAAGGAGTACCAAGTATTACTTGGTTGGAAATATCCTTTGTTAGTAAAAGCTGGTTTGAATCTGATTTGTTTTATCAATCTGAGATATAAGCTTTAGGAAGCTTATACTTTATATTAATTTTTCTCCTCGGCATGAGAAAGAGTATGTGTAGTTTTATGAAAATACTTTGTAGGAATTAATCCTTCTGTATAACATTTAAATCTCCTTTGTCAATCAGGCGATCAAATCTTTTGAAAATAATTATCAATTAATAAGGTAATTTTAACATACCATTTTTGAGATATAACCATCTCTAAAGTTGATAAAATTATCATCTACTTGTGAATCAAAACATTGAGTCTTTTCACTTTATTTCGATTCACTAGTAGTGGTAGGTAGGTGATTAGTCTCTTTTTATAATTTTCAAGTTTAGAAACTTCGATAGTCTATTAACTTATTTTCTTTTTCTGTTGAATCTCTTTTTTGAGATTTTCAACTTCCATCTCTAAATCATGAGTAGAAGTTGGAGATTCAACTGTCCTTCTCTGTTTTAGAAGTTTATAAACTTCTGACATTGAGTAAGGCTCATCATTTTTAAAATCATCTGGAAGAACCATTGGTTCAGGCACAGAAGTAGAAGTACTTGGAATATTATCCATCTGATCTATTAATTTAGATCGTAACTCATGATCTTTGATATGTTTCAGAAACTCGATAATATTATTACCGTCCAAAACATTTAAATCAGTTCCTTGGAATTGTGAGAGAATATCGTAAAATTCTTTATTAAAGAATTTACTGTCATCTGTGTTTTCTTGTTTCTTGATACAAGGTTGTCCTCAAGAATACAAGGTTCACACTCTGACTCTGAATCAGATATTACCGATTCTTGATCAAGAACTTTTAAGTTCTCTTCTTCAGTACTATTAGTACTATTAGAAGCATCTGAATCATCAGAAGAGTTATTACTCTTTTCTTCATCAGAATTTAAAAGAATCTTTGAAAGAGTTTCTTTCAAATCATTATCAATGACTTTTAATCATTTAATTTTCTCTTGGTCCAACATTGTGTTGCAAAATGACCAAGTTTTCCACAAGCTCGGCAAACTATTAGTTTCTTTCGAATCCGTTCTTTCTTCTCTATCTTCTCTTCTTTGTTTACGGATTTCTAATTTTCTAGGAGAGTAATGTCTCTTCTTTTTTGGTTCATAAGCCGACTTCTTTTCCGACTTATGAGGTTTAGAAGTGGATGGAACATCCATCCCAAATTGATCTGAAGCATCCCATTGGGCCTTTTCTTTCAAGTTACATCTTTTAATTTGTTGATTTAATTTAATCTCATTACATAAGGCTAAACCTTCTTGAATACAAGTTCAATTAACTTGCCATAAGTATAATTTTCATAAGGATAGAAACTTTATCCTTTCTAAGATTTTCCTAACCCTTTACGCAAATAATGCGAAGTCCATCAATGAACTTTGATTTCCAATGAGCTATTACACTCGGTAATTCCATTACCATTTAAAAAGTGTCTTTATACCAGCGAAAATCGATTAAGTTTTACATCTTAAGTTTTGTAAAGCAGTTCGAATATTTTATTTGTTATGAATATCTTAGGTGAAATGTTCAATAATAGTAACAACAAGTATAGGCGCATTTTCTATAGTACTACCATCCTCTTGTTTCTGATTATCAAAATATGATTTTTCCTTACGGTGAAAGATAATTATCCTGACCTTTTAGCATCCTCTAAAACCAGCGACAATCATTTTTGCAACATTTTTAATCAGTGTTGCCATTTGTTTTACAAATAGTGGAATACATAAGCATCCTATGAATCATATTATAAATCTGCCTATCAGCATAAGCATCTAAATTCCATTCATAGATGTTTTTACCATTATAACTGTTATTCAGTATGTACTCTTGCTCTTCATGCAAGGTATCTATAGGAGAAGGTCTCCTATAATAATACATACGTTGGGTTGGTCTATCAGCCCATTTTCCCAACTTGTTAATTTCATCTTGATCACTTCTTTGTGTCGAGTTTTTCTTTTACAACATCATGAAGAGTTGTAAGTTTCATATCTTTAAATTTTGAGTTAAGAACTTTTCAAGTTCTTTCATAGACTTTAATTTAAAATTTGAAATTTAGGAGGTGGTTGAATATTAGAATGATGGAATCTGTTCCTTCTCCTTTTCTTTTAAAGAAACATTTGAATTTAAAGAAACATTTGAATTTAAAGAAAGATTAGGGTTAATAGTTTTTAAAACTAAATCCACCCTTTCACTCAGAGAAGTTAAATGTTCTCCGAGAACATTAATAAACAGATTAGTATAATTACATTTGTTCAATCATCTGTTAATTTGTTTACTGAGTTCTTGGTAGATTTCATCTTCGGTAGTGGTTTTGCAAAAGCTAAAACTATGATTTCCTTTTCAATTTGAAAAAACATTGCGGAGGATAGACTTGTTGTAAATTCCTCCTGTCGAAGTTTATAATTCCTTTCTAATCTTGAAATATATTGTTCACATATTTAGAAACAAACCATGGAACAAAAGGAATTGGAGTATTGTGTTTTCACAATCTTTATAAAATTCATTTTGAATAGAAGTTTTCTCTGTTGAAGAGAAGTTTGTAAAAACCAATTTTAAAGGTTCCCATCTGGGTAAATTGAATTGATTTTAATCTTTTGCTAGCCGAAGAGCGAGGCTAAATCAATTTGACTTGAATTCATTAATAACGAAATTCCATTTACGATGCGATTATATACTGCTTGATTTAGAGTATGGTAACTCCTTTGACAATATTATCAAAATCTTTATTTATTGAAGTTCATCAATATGATCTTACGGAATTGTTTCAAAAGATTTTTGTATTACGCTTTTAGCGAGAGGTTGACATCCTTGATGGAGTATCAACTACATAATCAATAGGTGATATAAAAGATCTTAAAGAAGAAGACTTAGTAAGTCTTGAAGAAGATCCTATAAATCATTGTTATTTTCAAGCGCATTTTACCAAACCTTGAGTTTGGATAACATCTATTAAATTATTTTGAATAACGAGTTGTGAGGTACAACTTTTGTTTAATTCAATTTAGGAAAATCTATTTCTTCCCATTTAATAGATCTACAGTAGTAATTTTAGATTTGCTAAAATTAGTCTCGATTAGAATAGTTTCATTTAAAGGTTTATCAACCCTTGGCAATGAGGATTTAAAGTAAACAAGGTTTATAATAAATCACATATGATCTGATTGTTTACATGCGAAATATAATTATAACCATTAGTTTTAACATTTAATGTTAAAGAATCTAAAATATTAATATCAGATAAAGACAATTGTAAATTGGATAAACATCAAAATAAAGCTGGACCATGGGCTAAACTAGGCAATTGTATAATTCCGATTAAGGATTTTTTCGGTCTAAGTTTACGCCATCTCTAAAACGACTATAAAGCTCTCGGGTAGTCCTTCTAAGGTTAAAGGTTTAAAAGCAATTTGCACTAAACCATATGTAAAAATTTGTAAAGGTTTTTATAAGCGCAATATCTTTCTCCTTTGGTAGTTTTATTACTAACTCATCATTATCAAGTGAGATAGATTCTTCAATAGTTTTAACTACATTTTAAACGATTTTTCAAAAGTACCTAGCGGTAAATAACCTTAGGCTCGATTCTTGGAATCGTCCATTTATTTAATAAATCTAAATTAAGAATATCAAATTCCTCACTTCTCTTTTTTTTCTTGATATCTTTCCTTCTTATCATGTTTATCTTTGTAAGGCGCGATTTAATAGTATCTTTCTTTAACATTAAAAGCGATAGCAATATGAATATTATGAGCAGACCAGACCGGCCCTTTGGTATCGAGCGATTTCTGATGAGGCATGATTTAAGATTGAGTCTTAACACGAGCTGTTTTATGATCATGATAAACATGATAAGAAGGAAGATCTTGTTAAAAGCGGTAGAAGTGAAATTGATATTCCCAGTAAATTTAATAAATGATTAAATCATGGAAACTTTGAAATTAAAAGTGAAAAGAATTATGAATGAGAAAAGTAGTTAAAAGATTTGAAATCTTGAAATTAAAAGAAAATTTAAAAAGATTATCATGAAAATTCTGAGATTCAAAATTTAAAGGAAACTGAAAGAAAGAAAGAAATGATTTAAAAAATGAAAAAAAAAAATTAAGATTAACTTGAAAATTTGAAGAAATTGAAAAACAAAGATTTAAAAAAGGTGAAAGTTTATGAATATGAAATGGAAAAAATAAACAAGAAAATCTTAGGCTTTACAGTGGAAAAATAATCGGAAAAACTACTTTGTTGCTAAAGAAATATTTTCAACCATAAAATATGTTTTAAAATTTCAAGATGGTTTATATAACCAAAAAACAGATTATGATTCTGCAAAAATTATGTCTATTAAATACTTTAAATATGATATTTTTAGACAAATGTTTATAAAATGGAAAGATGATATCAGTCTCCCAGATTCTTTAATATTTGAAGATATTATTGCAGGAATGTACTGCAAAGAAGAAATTCCTCCTCGATAGAGAAAAGGAAGTCGGAAAGTGGATTAGATAAAGGAAAACATAGCTTTACCATCACAAGATAAAGGAAAGCTTATAGCTTTACCATCACGAAATCTGAGACTTATAGCTCGAGAGTACGAAATTTCTTGAGTACAAAAGAAAAAGGAAGATTCCATCTTTTACTAATTGTAAATAAAGAAGAAAAACTGATTATGTTGAAAACAAAAATCGGAAGTAATATACCTTGAAATAAGAGATGTCTGATGGGCGAGGAACTTTGGACATCATGGTCTAAATATTTAGACAAAGATAAAGCATTATATGCTTGAGGATCTTATAAAACAAGATCTTTTTATGAAAGTATTCTTTCAGAAACAGAGTCTTGTGAAATAAATTATGTCTCCAAGACACAGAAGGAAGTTTATAACTACAGAAAAATTTATATTAAGAAGATTATATCTTTCGAGGATTGGGGATTTGAACCATCCGATAAAGGGAATTTTACTATCCCAACAATAAAATCCTATAAAATATAATTATTGGGATTATGTTGAAGCATTTAATAAAGTGCTACTATGTGATAATGATCAACATAGAAAGAAATACTCATGGTTTATAACCATTGGCGGTCGGTTTTATACAAATGGCAAAGAATACCCAATGGTTTATAACTTTGGTGGATGAATTTTGGAACTAGGAAGTTATACTTCCTAAAAACTTTTCAACTTTATTTTGAGTTGGAAGAAGGTTACTCTAAAAGGATATTCCTCAAAGTATTACTCTTTATATTTCTTTATGGAATTTTCCATACCTGGATTTGGGAATGGATACCTATTATCGGTTATCTGACAATGAGATACCATGTATCAAAAGATCTTCTTATCTGAAGTTTTGGGAAAAAATGAATGAAGAAAACGAAACTAAGCAATTATATTGCATCAATATTATAGATCTTATAGGAAAAAGAATTCAATTATATCGGAGGACGAGGAAAATAAAAGTCAATATGCGGTCCGAAGATTGCGAATGATTGATTACGATTTTAGAAGAAATTTCTATGAGGAATATTTGTGGAAGAAGAAAAGAAATTGCTCTACAACTACTGATGATGAGTAGATGTATGAATTTGATGGAATATTTCCATTATGGAATAATAATGATGACAAAACAAATGATGTTGATGATGAAAGACATCCCACTAAATCATAACGTAGCTTCTTCCATTTTACAAGAAGACAAAGTGACTAAAAGTCGAAGAGAAAGAAAAGAAGCAGGCGGTTTAAAGAGAAAAGCAGATAGTGACATAATTGGAATCAAATTCCAATTACATTGATAGATTTCAGCTCCTGGGAATCAAATTCCCTCTATAAATAAGAAGAAGGAAGAAGGAAGGAGGCAGAACCCTGGATACCCATCCATTGTATACACACCTAAGCCAAAACACTCTCCCTTCCAGTTTTTAAATTTTTAGTTTGTAATTAAGTTTGAAGTTTGTACTGGTGCTTGCAGACATCATTTTGTAAGTACTCCTTTTATTTTTATTTTTGTATTGTAATATATTTTTGTCAATGAAAATTAGCCTCATGATAGGCTAAACGTTTGGTTTGTGTTAAGACAGGTCTAAATTATGTATTTACTTTAACTCTGGCAAAAATGTTTTGCTGTTCCTCCGGTCACTATTCATGGTTACTATTCACGGCGGAATTATGAATTAATCTACTATTCATGGTTACTATTCACGGTAGAATTACGAATTAATCTAAGATTTTTATTACTTACTAAGAATGAGACCAGAGAAGGTTTTGTATTAATCAGGCATTTTGATATATTCCGATAGACATATGAAGGCACTGTTTGCCCCTCTAAAGCCGAAAGAAATGGCGTCTTTGAACATTTTGTGCTACTTTTATGTCTTGAGAAATATCTTAATATTAATGATTTTATACAAGTCGATCTGATGTCGTCTCTATCTTAGTCGGTGTCTGATGCGGATTAATGAAGTGATTCTAAAGTTTGAATCTTTAATCGAGTTTGGATTAATGAAGTAATTCTAAAGTTTGAATATTAGCCAATATGAATAACTTCGAAGAAGCTTTGTGACCCAGGACCGGACCAGTGGTATCGAGCAGTTCTGATGAGGGCATGATTTAAGATTGAGTCTTAACACGAACTGTTTTATGATCATGATAAACATGATAAGAAGGAAAGATCTTGTTATTAAAAGCAGGTAGAAGTGAGAATTTGATATTCCCGAATTTAGATTTATTAAATAAATGGGCGATTCAAGAATCGAGCCTAAGGTTATTTACCAGTTAGGTACTTTTGAAAAATTGGGTTTAAAACAGGTAGTTAAAACTACTGAAGAATCTATCTCACTTGATAATGATGAGTTAGTAATAAAACTACTCAGTGAGAAAGATATTGCTGTTTATAAAAACCTTTACAAATTTTTACATATTGGTTTAGTGCAAATTGCTTTTAAACCTTTAACCTTAGAAGGACTACCTGAGAGCTTTATAGCTGCTCTTAGAGATGGTAGAAACTTAGACTGGAAAAAAATCCTTAATCGGAATTATCTGATCTAGTTTAGCCCATGGTCGATTTATTTTGATGTTTATCCGAATTTACAATTGTCTTTATCGGATATTAATATTTTAGATTCTTTAACATTAAATGTTAAAACTAATGGTTATAATTATATTTCTGGTACAGAAACAATCTGTATCTGTTATAGGATTTATTATAAACCTTTGTTTACTCTAAATCCTCATTGCCGAAGGGTTGATAAACCTTTAAATGAAACTATTTTAATTGAGACTAATTTTAGCAAATCTAAAATTACTACTCGTAGATCTATTAAATGGGAAGAAATAGATTTTCCTGAAAATTGGACAATTAAGCAGTACCCTCACAACGGTTATTCAAAATAATTTAATAGATGTTATCGAACTCACGAAGGTTTGGTAAAAATGCGATTTGAAAATAACAACGATTTTATAGGATCTTCTTCAAGACTTACTAAGTCTTCTTCTTTAAGATCTTTTATATCACCTATTGATTATGTAGTTGATACTCCATCAAGGATGTCGAGCCTCGCTAAAAGCAGAATACAAAAATCTTTTGAAACATTTCCAGAAGATCATATTGATGAACTTCGAATAAATAAAGATTTTGATAATATTGTCAAAGGAGTTACACATACTCCATGAGAAGCGATATAAGCGCATCGAAATGGAATTCGTTATTAATGAATTCAAGTCAAATTGATTTTATACGCTCTCTCCATGAGGCAAAAGATTAGAAGCGAATTGAATTTACCCAGATGGGAACCTTTAAAAATTGGTTTTTACAAACTTCTCTTCATGAGAAAACTTCTATTGAAAATGAATTTTATAAAGATTGTGAAAACACAATACTCAATTCCTTTTGTTCCATGGTTTGTTTCTAAATATGTGGAACAATATATTTGATATTAGAAAGAATTATAAACTTTAACGGGGAGGAATTTACAACAAGTTTATCCTCCACAGTCTTTTCAAATTGAAAAAAGAAATCATAGTTTCCTAGCTTTTGCAAAATTCTTTGGAAGATGAAACTCTACCGAACACTTTGTAAACAAATTAACGGTGATTGAACAACGAAATTATACTAATACATTTATTAATGTTCTCGGAGAACATTTAACTTCTCTGAGTGAAAGGGTGGATTTAGTTTTAAAAACTATTAACTAATCTTTCTTTAAATTCAAATGTTTCTTTAAAAGAAAAGGAGAAGGAGCAGATTACTTTTGTCCTAATATTCAACCACCTCCTGAAATTTCAAATTTTAAATTAAAGTCTATGAAAGAACTTGAAAAGTTCTTAGCTGAAAAATTTAAAGATATGAAACTTACAACTCTTCATGATGTTGTACAAGAAAATCACGATTACAAAGAAGTGATCGGTGATGAAATTAACAAGTTGGGAAAATGGGGTGATAGACCAACGTATGTATTAATATAGGAGACCTTCTCCTATAGATACCTTGCATGAAGAGCAAGAGTACATCTTGAATATGATTATAATGGTAAAAATATTTATGAATGGAACCTAGATGCTTATCTTTGATAAGCGATTTATAATATGATTCAAAGAATGCTTATGTATTCCACTATTTGTAAAACAAATGGTAACTTGATAAAATGTTGCAAAAGTGATTGTATTTGGTTTTACGGGACAATTAAAAGGTTAGTGGGATAATTATCTTTCACGGAAGGAAAAATCATATTTTGATCTTGTAAAGCGGGAGGATGGAAGTACTATAGAAAATGCAGTCTATACTCTTGTTGTTACTATTATTGAACATTTCACGGAAGATATTAGATAACAGTGAAAATATTGACTGTTTTACAAAACTTAAGATGTAAAACTTTAGCGATTTTCGTTGGTATAAAGACACCTTTTAAGCAGGTAATGGAATTACACGAGTGTAACGACTCTCATTGGAAATCAAAGTTCATTGATGGACTTCTGCATTATTGCATAAAGGGTTAGGAAAAATCTTAGAAAAGATAAAGTTTCTATCCCTTATGAAAATTATACTTATAGCAAGTTAATTGGAACTTGTATTCAAGAAGGTTTAGCCTTATGTAATGAGATTAAATTAAATCAACAAATTAAAAGCGAACTTGAAAGAAAAAGCCCGGTTGGGGCGATTACGTGATCAATTTGGGATGGATGTTCCATCCACTTCTAAACCTCATAAATCCGGAAAAGAAGTGAAACATAAACTAAAAAGAAGAGACATTACTCTCCTAGAAAATTAGAAATCCGTAAACAAAGAAGAGAAGATAGAAGAAAGAAAAGCGGATTGAAAGAAACTAATAGTTTGCGAGCTTGTGGAAAACTTGGTCATTTGCAACCTGATGTTGGACGAGAGGAAATTAAGCAGTTAAAGGCGATAATGATTTGAAAGAAACTCTTTCAAAGATTCTTCTAAATTCGATGAAGAAAAGAGTAATAACTCTTGATGATTGAGATGCTTCTAATAGTACTAATAATCTTGAAGAAGAGAACTTAAAGTTCTTGATCAAGAATCGGTAATATCTGATTCACAGTCAGAGTGTGAACCTTGTATTCTTGGACAACCTTGTATCAAGAAACAAGAAAACACAGATGACAGTAAATTCTTTAATAAAGAATTTTACAATATTCTCTCACAGTTCCAAGGAACTGATTTAAATGTTTTGGACGGTAATAATATTATCGAGTTTCTGAAACATATCAAAGATCATGATTCTGATCTAAATTAATAGATCGGATGGATAATATTCAAGTACTTCTACTTACGTGCACTGAACGATGGTTCTTCGGAAGATTTTAAAATGATGAGCCTTACTCGATGTGAAGTTTATAAACTTCTAAAAGAGAAGAACGATTGAATCTCAACTTCTACTCATGATTTAGAAATGGAAGTTGAAAATCTCAAAAAAGAGATTCAGTTTTTGAAAAAAGAAAATAAGTTAATAGACTATCGAGTTTCTAAACTTGAAAATTATAAAAAAGAGACTAATCAGTCTACCCAGTCTACTACTAGTGAATCGAGTCAAAGTAAAAAGACTCAATGTTTTGATTCACAAGTAGATGATAATTTTTTATCAACTTTAGAGATGGTTATATCTCAAAATGGTATATTAAAATTACCTTATTAATTGATAATTACTTTTCAAAGATTTGTTGCTCTTATTGGCGGTGGAAGCTGATTTAAATGTTATACATGAAGGATTAATTACTTCAAAGTATTTTCATAAAATTAAACATACTCTTTCTCATTCTTTATTAGATAAATTAAATATAAAGTATAAGCTTCCTAAATATTATATCTGTATTGATAAAACACAAGCGTATTGAGCAGTTTTTTACTAACAAAGGATATTTCCAACAAGTAATACTTGGTACTCCTTTTATCTCAAAGATTTATCCTTTTACCCATGTGGATAATTACGGTATTCTTTGGAACTTTTCAAGGTGGGAAAATTCATTTAAATTTTATTACAAAACCATTTCATAGAATGTTACATGAAATGTATGATCATCTGACTTTAAAGAAAAACCAGATGAATTTCTTAAAACAAGAAATAAACTCTTTGACTATTGAAGAAAAACTTCAAAATCCCAAATTACAACGGAAGATTAGATTGATTGAAAATCAACTTTCTCTAGAAATCTGTAATGACCATCCTAATGTTTTCTGGAATAGAAAGAAGCATGTGGTCAGTCTTCCTTATGAGGAAGATTTTGATGAAAAAAGAATTACGACAAAGGCAAGACCTTGTCAAATGAATTCAGAGTATTTAGAACTCTGTAAAAAAGAAATTGATTCTTTATTACAAAAGAATGCGATAAGCCCTTCTCAATCTCCTTGGTCTTGTACAGCCTTTTATGTTAATAAACATAGTGAGCAGGAAAGAGGAGTCCCTAGATTGGTTATAAATTATAAACCCCTTAATAAGGTTTTAAAATGGATTAGGCATCCTATTCCGAATAAAAAAGATCTTTTAGAAAGACTTTATGATTCAATTTTATTTTCAAAATTTGACTTAAAGTCAGGTTATTGGCAAGTTCAAATTGAACAAAAGGATAGATATAAGACAGCCTTTAATGTTCCAATAGGACATTACGAATGGAATGTAATGCCATTTGGTTTGAAAAATGCTCCTTCTGAATTTCAGAAAATTATGAATGATATTTTTACTCCTTATAGTGATTTTATATTAGTCTATATTGCTGACAAATTTCCTGATGAAATAATTAATAAAACCCAGTTACAGAGGTTTTTAGGAAGTTTGAATTATATCTCTTCCTATTATAAAGACATAGCTCAAGATACTGCTATCTTATATGATAGACTTAAAAAAGATCCAAAGCCTTGGTCCGATCATCATACTCAGGCTGTTAGGAAATTAAAAGAAAAGGTGAAAACCTTGCCTTGTCTCATGTTGAGTAATCCCTCATGAGATAAATCTGTTGAAACAGATGCTTCTGATATAGGTTATGGAGGAATTCTTAAACAGATTTGTATATATATATATATATATATATATATATATATATATATATATATATATATATATATATATATATATATATATATATATATATATATATATATATATTGAATGTATATGAAACATACCACGCTTGGATCCATCTTGGCGATTGGAATTGTTGAGTTGGATTAAATGATTTGGGTCACTTGGATATCGTCGTTGTCAAAATCGGTTTAGGTCTGTTGAATTGATTCATAACCAAATTACTTTCGAATAGCTTGTTGATCAAAATTATATCGATAGTTCATGAAGTCTTCGAATGAGTCCCGAACTGAATGAGAACATTGGTAGAGTGATGGTTGTGGTGGCCTCTGTACAAGCAATAGTTTTATCAGTCCCTTAGGAATGTACTGGGAGTATCCGAACTGCCGCATAACACGGTCTGGCATGTAAGTCGCTGTAACCTTTAGACAATGAATAATTCCCCTATATTGGGATATGAGGACTGCCTCCTTTGCCATTTGTTCGAATGGTGTCCAATTCACCTATTACATGAGAGGCAAGTAACATAAGTGTATAATTAAAAAAAAAATTAAAAGAAGAGTAAAACTTAGTATAGACCCCTCTATGTGTTTTATTGAATGACATACTTTATTGGTTTAACATTGTCCAATGCAGTTCTGTACATAAGATGTATAGAAGCTTCATCGTCGGTTCCCAAGTTCTATCTCTGAAGATGTGGAAAATACCAGTATATTTGTTGAGAGATAAAACCTCAAACACCAACACTACTACTACAAGTAACCTAATCTAAGATCCACCTCCAACTTGAAGTCCGAGAGAAGGCATCGAGCAAGAGTACTGAAAGGACTAAGTGGGGGGGTTAGAATGGGTTACGGATTATCTAAGTCGATGGGAAGGAGGCTACTCAAAGGAGAGATGAAAGCTCTCCATGCGATAATAATGGAAAGATAATGAAATCAAGGATGTTTAGGACTTAGGAGACAACACAATTTCTAGAATTTCACTTACCTCAAGGTATTGGACCTTGTGTTATATTTATAGTTATCATATACTTATGAAGTAGCTCATAAGATGATGCCAAGTGTATGCCTCAGATTTGGACACCAATGCTACCTTTGCCCATGACCCGTTAGTGAATAGTAATCGATACTAATTAATGAAATTTGGGAGGGTAGTTTGGTCCTTTCCCTCTGAAATCTTGTTCCATACGTTAGTGCGTGTAAGTCCTCAGACGGATCCGCATGATTGGATGACTACGCCTTGGGTAACTTCGAGGTGTGGGACCTTAGAGTTCCACGGAAGCATCTCGATGGTTCTTTCAATACCTTTGGTCTTCTTGTCTTGGTGGCGTCAAAGTTCTCTCGTCCGGTCCGTTTAGCATCTTAGGGCCGGCGGTTTGCGGTACTTGGGAGGACCAGGTAACCTTTTGTCAGGCTTGGAAGTCATCCATCTAGCTTGGCCGGACCTAGCTGAAATGGCGTACTGACTTGTGAGTACTAGTTGACCTGAGATGGTTTCCTTTAGGACGGACCACTCGAAGGTCGGACTAGCTTTGAATGGCTATCTTAGCTTTGATGCGCTCTAGGACCGCTCTATGCGCCCTTAGCGGATTGGACACATTTCGTATCAACATATACCCCCAGGTTTCAAGTATCTTAGTAGAAGATGGTTGGTAACTATGAGGATCGATCGTGTAATACGTGGGCGTGTCCGAATTGTTAGTTAAAAGAAAAGGAAAAAATCCTTGTTGCCGGGATCCGTCGTCCGTGTCCTCAAGGATTGATATATCTCTTCCCCCTTTTAGTCTACGGTCGAGTTATCACATAGCGGGTTGTAGATGAAAAAAATGTTATATCCGAGATATATGGGTCAGAATGCGGTTAGGATCGGCGAAGTCTTCGAGGAAGATCAAGTAGGAGGTTATCCGTTGGGCCAAATTTGTGAAATGGTCACGATGGACCTCCGAGCGATAAATCAGCGGGTCCAGCGAGTTGCTTGTCGGCTCACTCGTGGGGTAAGATCGAGGAGCGATACCGTTGGATTGAAAAGCCTCAGCGGTTGAGATCAAGTGGCCGCGACTCCTGTCGGGCACTAAGCGTGTCTTATTTGTTAGCCGTCTATTAAGTGAATCGTCATGGCCGTTGGATTTGAGCGGATCAGCGGTCGCGGTTTAAACTAAGTGATGTGGCCTTGGCCTTCCCACTTTGCCTATAAATAGTTAGGCGATCGGTCACTTTCACACTTTAGCTAAATTGAAACTACGAGCAATCTTTAAGCAATTCAAACAACGCAAGATCGATTGAGCAAGCTGGGACTTGTAAGACTTTGGGCTATCCGGTGAGATCTGTAACCTCGGGCATTATCAAACTCGATCGTCCGTTGAACTTTCTGTTTGAATATTAGCAAGTAAGTACCCCTCATTTTTGGCTTTGTTAAAGTTGCTGTATTCGCTATCGCCCATTGCATGTCTAGTGTAGCTTCCTTCTTTGCTTAGTAATTGTGCTTGTCTTTAGTAATTGGCTCTTGCGATACCTTTGGTTGAGATGCTAGTTGATGTGTTTACATTGCATGCTTACAATATGCGAATTTTCCTCGCGATGCCTTGTACTTTTATTTAGTGCGTCCGTCAAACCTGACCCGTCTTGACAATGCATGCTTACTTGATGATAAATTGGTATTGGTTGTGGTGTTACTTTGTAAATTGTTTCTTTTATTGCCGTGCCATAAGGCGGATCGTGGTGCCAGCAGCACGACTTCATGTTGAGGTCTTGGGATTTTGTCATACGTGTATAGAAAATCTTAGGGTTTAAACTTTTTAAGGACCTCTGGACTTAATAAGACATATAAATGAACTCTCGGACAATAACAATCATCGTTTGATCCGTTTCATACGCCTAAGATGTCGGGCGATAGTCAAAATGTTCACAGTGCAGGATTACGGATGGAGTAGATTGGGCGGTGAATCCGCGGGCGTGGCGATGTCCGTGAAGACTATCTCGTGGATGTCTTATCTTCCGAGATTGGCGCTGAAACACGGAACCCGTAAACGATCAATCCTCCGACAGACGGGCGATGGTCGAGGAAGGTGTTAATGAGGCGAGAATGTTGGTCGATCTCGGACTATAGGCGGTGTGGGAAACTATAGATCGAATGAGCTTCAACTTGAATGGGCGGACGGTGGGCATGAGGCGATGGCGTGGAGATGTTGAGGCGGAGTGGAGGACCGTGTTGTGGTAGAGGCAGTCCGTCCAACCTGGTACATCTGGGAGACGATGGTGGTCGGAGGAAGAAGGCGGAGAGGAAGAAGGTGAAGGCGGGAGGAAGAAGAGGAAGGTTCTCGATGTCCGTCCTCGGAGAAGTCTTTGATCGTCGGGTTGTATTGCGCCGTGGTTGCCACTCAATCCGACCTTCCATTGGTTGAAGGTCGTGGTGCCAAGGCAAGGATCAAATTTCCTCGTCCGCATCCATGATGGTGATAGCGAGTTAGGAGAGAAGCTAAGCAGACGGGCTTCTTCCTACATCCATCGAGGTCGGCTGAGGAGATTCCGGAAATGAGGCGAAAATGGGAGATCCCTGAGTCTGTAGAAATAATGATCCCTGATCCCGGGCATGCATTCTATAACCCACCCGTTGGGTATATGTGCGTGCACGAGGTTGCCTTCTCCTACGGATGGAAGATCCCCATTGCCACGGAACTGAAGAACATCCTCAACCATATTGGCATAGGTCTGAGTCAGGTTATCCCCAAGTCCCTGGGTAACCTTATTTGTTTTGTAATCTTTTGTAAGAAGAAGGGGCAAACAGTGAATTTTGAAAACTTTAGGCAGCTTTTCCATGTCTCTTTCAGTCCGGGGAATCCCCTTTTTTACACCTTTATGAATAGAAAACCCTTTAACTTCATTTCAGACTCCATTTCGTCGTTGGGGTCGAAATGGTGGGATAGGTACATTTTTGTACGGATGTCTTTAAAGCCAGGGATGTCCGAGAGAGAGGGAACGATGGGGGCTACCCACAAAGTTCCCAAGGGAGAGTATCCCTGATTGGCACCCGCTTTCGAAGAACGTTGCTCCCTGGGTGGCGGAGATCCACAAGAAGAATGATCCGCCTACCTACCCATTCCACGGACTAATTTGTCAGCCGCTGCCATATCTATGCGGGTGGCCGTCCGTGGAAGTCGGAGGAAAAACGATTTGATGAGAGTCTAACTTATGATTTGTGCGACTCCGTGTTTTGAATGTCTCGTTATGAATTTTCTCATCTCCGATATTCTGTTGTTTCTGTTATTCGTCCAGTGTTACGAAATGTTTGCATTGCTATGTAGCTCCTTGGTTATTTGTATCATGTCGGCCTTCGCGAAAAAAGAAGCGTGAGAGCAACAATCTCTGGAGGTGCTTGGTCGAGGACCAAGATTATCAATACATCCATGGTCTTCCTATGGAGATCCCAAGAATCTGGCGATGTTAGCCCTTGAGGAGGAGAGGCGGAACAAGGCGGGAGAAGACCCGCAAGTCATGGGGGTGCCTGATAAGGGCAAAGCACCTGTTACTCGGAGCGCCGCTGCCTCCAGGCCACCAACCGCTGCTGGGTCCACGCCTCAGTAGGAAGTGTTTATGCTGGATGCCATAACGTCTGGGCGGAAGAGGAGAGCTCCCACGGAGACGTCCGAAGCAAACAAGAAGCGTGATTGGCGCCATTCTACCGGCCCGGGCCGCTCTCGACAAGGAGTATGAGCGTGCCTGCGGACTTCCCGAGGTTGATCGGGTCGGTGGCCTCAATGTACTATATCGAGTTCGTGATCTTCTAATGGTTTTTTTCATTATGTCCTTATGACAAGCATACAACTTATGTTTATATGGATTCTTTGCAGCTTGGATGCTTCGTCCGAGCCATGCAGTGGAAAGCTAGTGAGCGGGCTACCATTGAGCACGAGTTGTTCAAGGTCATGGCCAGTTTCGCGGATGAGGTCGAAAAAGTGAAGCAGTTGGAGATGCAGCTGAAGGAGCACGAGGTGAAGTTCCATAAGCTGAAGACCAGCTGGGAGGCAATCAAGGCGGACTTGGATTGGCAGGAGGGTTTCACTCAGAAATCAATGAGAGCCTTCCGAGACATGAAGGATTACCTGTTGGAAGACCTCCAATACTCTCGTCTTGAGGCGAGATTTCATGAAGTCGATTCTTTCAAGTTCTTCATAGCGGACAAGTCAAGTGAATCTCGGCGAATGGGTTCTCCTGCCATCGGTCATTCTGATTCGAGGTTACTTCCTCAAGATTTCAATTGGAAGGCGGAAGGTTAAACCGCCTGCGGATGCTAATGGCGTGGAAGTTCCGTGGATGTTGTCTCAGACGATCGATTGGCGCTTGTGAGTTTGCGGATCTTGTCCGAGGAAGGTGGGCGGAGATCAAGAACGGTGGACCCTTTGTCCCGAAGTGTGTGCCGGATGCCTTACAAAAGGTGTGCTTCGTCCCGTTCGAGAATTACCGGGCCTTCCTCAAGGACTAGTATTATATGCCTTCCCGGGTAGTTGGTCTTGCTGAGGATTTCAACCTGTTCGAGCTCGCGGAAGCCCTTGTTGCCCTAGCTGCTGCCAACGCGTCTGCTGCCGATCCGCCTCGCAGTGGAGAATTGTGTCCGAGCCAACCCAATCCTCAGTGAAGAATCTGGGGTATGCCCTGTGAAACTTATGTAATGTCTTGGATCTGCATCTCTTTGTGGAACGGAACGTTGTCTTGAACAATGCTGCTTTATTATTTTTTTTTATCCGTACTAATTGTCTGTAAAACAATGTTTCCTGTAATTTCGAGTTATTGCACCTTTACGCTTTATTTGCTTAGTCCATCGTTGTATGTAACTATCATAAAACACTCATACATAAACACGGATCATGACGGATGGCGTCAAACGTAAGTCAAAACCATCGTTTCACGAATTCCTGTACCGTCCATGATTGCTAAATTCAATCGACCTTTGGGATGCGTGATTCTTCTAGAAGGAAGGAAGGTGAAATAGTGAATTTGTCATTATTACTGCGTCCCATCAACTTCCAAGCCGTCGGATGAGTGACATGTGTTGAGATCGTATGGGTTTGTCACTACTATAAATAAGAAAGGGGTAAGTGCCCTTTTCTTCTTGTACTTTTTAACCCTTTCTCTGATCGATTTCCCTATCCTTCGGAGAGTCCGTCAAATGTCATTTGACGGAGAACTAAACCATTCGGGTTTGATCGCTTCCTTCCTTTGGGTGGAATGCTTGCGAGGTCAAGCATCCCCATATTACCGGAAGGGGACGCGGATGACGATCATCCTCGACTTTGAAGGGACCCTCCTCCGTGTCAAGGGGATAGTTAGTGGGCTAGCCAGAGAAGGCGGATTGTGAGGATGATCGCGGGAGGATCGAATCGTGACGAGCTCGTCGGGGCGGTGGTGGCTCGAGTCCCAAGGCTCGACTTAGGAATCTGGTAAAGGAACAAGGCGGGGTATGCCCGTGAAAGTATCTTATCCTAGACCTTTTGAGTTATACCATTATGTAAATGTTAGGATAATTTTGTCTATAAAATTGAACTATTTTTCCTCGGATGAGATCGCCATCTTTTTCTTGTACAAGCTTATTCGGATTATATTGGCACATATCTTTGTAAAATGACCAAGAAACTTCGAGCGTGGTTGATAGGCTTGTTTAAGCTTGATTGGATAAACCGTCGCTGACAACATTCAACCCGAATGAATAGTTTAAGCCCATTGTCAGCGTCGAAGTTACGATGTCGGACGCCTATTGGTTCGTTACTTCTATAAATACTCGGATCCCTCTTGGCCTTGGTGGTGCAAATCGACTTCAATTTCCATATCTATTCAATTAGCAAGAAGATGATTTCTTGAATAGTTTCCCCCTCGAGACTCCCGTCCACTCTCAAGTCGGCGTTCATCCTGAGCTTGAGAGTGGCGTGGGTCTAGAGGGGAAGATTGTTGAAGATCAGTCATTGTAAAGCATAGATCTCGGCTTGAATGTATATCTGTCCGTCTCCTCTGCTTTCTTTCAACCCCACTTTAATGATTCCAATCTCTCTTATATTGGAAATGGTTTCCGAATTTTCAAGAGAGTTTGAGTCTCTAAAGCCGATGAGGCGGAAATCTCTTCCTGTCCGTACTTTGTTTTCCCCGGGCACAGGATTTGCAATGCCACATTTTGGTGGTATCATGAGGGATTCCACCATGTTTAAACATTTTCCTGTGTGCAGGTAGATCGAGTTCATGGCCTCCGCGGAAACCAGACCTGCCGCTCGTCATGGAAGAAGCTTTTTCCGGCAGAGCGATCTTTCTTTGGGAGATGACGTATCTCCAGAGACGTTTTCTGCCTTTTTCATATTGCGTCCGTGAGTCCGGATATCGATCCGAGATTGTAAATTGTACAGACAAGTTTATGTATAATTCGTCTTTGTATGAATGAAATCTCTTGCTTTCCTTGTTATTAAACAAACGTTAAATCACATATGCACGGATCGAAAAAATTACAAATCGAAAGATAGAGGTTGTATAGATTTGCCGGAAATTCAATTACAACTTGCGGGCTCTAAGGCCAATGACAAAAGGATCGAAAAACAAAACTGGCGGAGTTCCGTGTAATAAATTGTTGGCGAGATGACGATAGATCGAAGGAGATCACTTGATTATCTTTATGCATAGAACTTACGAAGGTTCCTAGCATTCCACGGACGCTTGAGGGATATCCGTTCTCATCTTCTAATTAAATAGCGCCATTCACTCTTGCAGATAATCTTGTAGGTCCTTCCACTTGGGCAGGTTTTCCAATATTGTTCAAAATGTCGTAAATCGAAGCACCAGTCTCCGATTTGCAAGTTAATCGCTCGAACATTCTGTTGTAGGTTGGGCGGTTACTGATACCTATGGATATTCGCCAGTGCCTCAGACCTTTTCAGTTCGAGCATGTCTAGGTCGGATATCCGAGCTTCTCGGTTTGCATTGCCTTCGAACTCTTGGATCCTCAAAGTCTCAACGGCAATCTCGAATGGTATGCGCCTCCGAACCATATACCAAGGAGAATGGAGTTTCTTTGGTGTGATCCGTGCAGTGGTGCGATGAGCCCATAGCACGCCTTCCAGGTCGTCTGCCTAGCTTTCTCGGGAAGTTCTCAAACGCTTCTCCAGGATTTTGACTATTGTCTTGTTTGTGGATTCAGCCCGACCATTGGCTTGTGGGTATCCGAAGGATGTGAAACGTTGTTCGATTTTGAAGGCAAGTCATTCCTTGAGCTACTACGAGAACTAAGCGCGTTATTGAGACTAGAACTCTTAGTAGGCGAAGCAAATGATGTTCTTCGAATGAAGGTCCTTTTCGACTTTCCGTGATAGTCGCTGACCTCGCTTCTACCCACTTGGCAAAATATTCCGGCACAATGAGAAATTTTTTACATTGGGTACCCTCGAAAATGGTCGACAATATCGATACCCAGCGATCGAGCATTACGCTATGATTGGCGGAATCGTCGGACGATGTGGGATGTTTGCGTAATATTGACAATCATGACATCTCCGGGCAAACATCCCACATCGATATTGACAATCATGATTATGCCCGTAATATTGCGTAATATTGACAATCATGACAATATCTATATTACGCCGGAGATGTCGGGATTGCGAATATTATGCAAACATCCCACATCGTCAGAACCACATGATTAGTCGATCATAGCGTGTCCGTTGGGGTATCGATATGTCGGACCATTTCAGGTACCCATGAAAAAATTTCTCATTGTGGCGGTAGAATATTTTACCAAGTGGGTAAGCGGTATGCATATCGCGAAAAGTCATTCTGGAAGAACATCATTTGCCGCTTCGGCCTACCAAGAGTTCTAGTCTCGGATAATGGTGCCCAATTCTCAGGACAAAGGCTGAGTCTACAAACAAAACAATAGTCAAGATCCTCGAGAAGCGGTTCAGAACTTCGCAAGAAAGCTGGGCGGACGACCTGGAAGGCGTGCTATGGCATCACTTTGCACGGACTACGACCAAAGAAACTCCATTCTCCTTGGTATATGGTTCAAAGGCAGTCATACCATCCGAGATTGCTATAAAGACTTTGAGAATCCGAGAGTTCGAAGACAAAGCAAACCGAGAAGCTCGGATATTCGACCTGGACATGCTTGAACAAAAAAGGTCTGAGGCACTGGCGAATATCCTTAGGTATCGAACTTGCTGCCGAACCTACGAGGAGCGTTAAATGCGGCTAACTTGCAAGTCGGACTGGTGCTTGACGAGACATTTGAACAATATTGGAAAACTCAAGCCCAAGTGGGAAGGACACTACAAGATTGTCGGGGCAAAAGTAAATGGGAGTTATGAATTAGAAGATGAGAACGGACATCCCCTCAAGCGTCCGTGGAATGCTAGAAACCTTCAGAAGTTCTATGCATAGAGATAACTGTGAGGATCTCCATCATGTGTATTGATCATCTCAGTTTCAACTACTCATTACACGGAACTCCGTCAGTTCTGTTTCTTTTTGGTCCTTTTGCCATTGGCCATAGAGCCCGCAAATTGTAATTGAATTTCCGGCAAATCAATACAACCTCTATCTTTCGATTTGTGATTTTCCGATTTACGTATAAAGATTTACCGTTCGTTTAACGACAAGGAAAGCAAAGATTTCATTCATACAAGGCAATTATACATAATCTTGTATGTACAATTTACAATCTCGGATCGATATCCAGTTCACAGATAACATGAAAAATGACGTCTCTAAAGATCGTCATCTCCAAAGATCGTTCCCCGTAGGAAAAGCTTCTTCCATGGCAGTGGCAAGTCGGTTTCATGAGGCGAACTCGATCTACACACCTGAGAATGGTTAAGCGTGTTGGAATCCTTGAGATACCACCAAAACATGGCAAGTCTGTCCGGGAAAACAAAGTGAGACAGAAGAGATTTCCGCCTCACGGCTTTAGAGACTCAAACTCTCTTGAAATTGAAACCATTTCCAATATAAGAGAGATTTGAACCACTAAAGTGGGGTTGGAAAAGCGAGAGAGAGACGGATATACATTTAAGCCGAGATCTATGCTTTTGGTGATCTTCAATCTTCCCTCTAGACCCACCACTCTCACGCTCGGGACACGCCGACTTGAGAGTGGGCCAGAATCTCGAGAACCACTTCTTCGAAAGCCGGTAATTGTCGAAGGTACAAAACATACCTTTGGGAGCATCAAGGACCCGTCTCGGGAGGAGGGCCCGCCATTTGGATCTCGATCTCACCTTCCTCGGTGAGTTCTGCAAACTCACCTGCCAGCTGTTCATCGAGACAACATCTGAGGACTTCCACACCATTAGCATCCATGAAGGGATTAACCCTACGCCTTCCGGTAAAGTCCGGTGGAAGTAGTCCGCGGGCTGCGGTTGCCGATAGCGGACCACGAACCCATCCAGCGGGAGGCATGTTTGTCCGCGTCGAGAACTTGAAGAGTCGGACTCCATGAAGTCACGACCGGCTGAAAGGCGGGCATATTGGAGACCTTGACGAAAATCCTTGGAATCGAAAAGCCTTCATCGACTTGTCGACAAAGTTCTCTGCTAGTCGAGGTCGCCTTAATCTCTTCGGCTAGTCTTCAGCTTATGGAACTTCACTTCGTGCTCTTTCAGCCGCATCTCCAATTGCTTCACCTTCTCCGCCTCATCCGCGGAAGTGGCCACAGCCTTGTGGAGGTCCTCCTCAATGGTAGCGCGTTCAGCGGCCTTCCATTGCATGGCCCTGACGAAACAGCCGAGCTGCAAGAAGTCCGTAAGAATATAAGTTGCACTTCTGTCATACTAAGAACAAACCAAGAGCATCGAAAGATTACTTACCGTTGGTATAGCCCATCGGCTCTCGACCGCTCAACCTCGAAGTCATTAAGCCATTTCGTACTCCTTGTCGAGCAACTTAGTCGCAGGAAGGACGCGGACAATTCGCATCTCTTTCTTGCGGGAGGAGCCTCCAAAGTTGCTCCTCTCTTGCGTCCCGAGGTAATGGCATCCCGCATCAACACCTCCATTGTGGTGCGGCGGAAGCTTGGGACTTGAGCGGTGGCGCTCCGGTGATGGGGTTTTGCCCTTCGGGGACCGCGAGCTGAGAATCCTCGGCCTTGTTCGCCTTTCTTCCTCCACAGCTGCGGCATTCTTCGGATCTGACATGGGAAGACCCGCGGAAGTGTTGATGAGTTTGGTCCTCTGACCAGCGGCGACCTCTAGGGCTTGCTGCTCTCTCTGCAACTTTTCTTTTCGGTGTCGACATGATGTAGTCGAACCAATGGTGTGCAATAAACCAAAGGCGTTAGATCTGAGGGGGTTAAGAAGAATTATCGAATTGCGAAATCGTAATCAAAAGAGTATATCGAAGAAGAAAGAGCGAAGTTTCAAGTCGAATCCTTACTAAAGTCCGTCTTCCTCCTACATCCTTTGCTTTGTTAGTGCGCATAGGTAGGGAAGTGGTGTGATTAATCCGTGAAAGCGGATAAGTAGGTGGATCATGCTTTTTGTGGATTGCCGCCACCCACGGAGCCACGTTGTTTGGAAGGGGGCGCCAATCCGGGATACTCTCTCTAAGGAATTTTGTGGGCAGCCCCATTGTTCCCTCTGTCTCTCGGACATCCCTGGCTTCAAAGCCATCCGTACAAAAATGTACCTATCCAACCACTTCGATCCCAGCGACGAAATGGAGTCCGAGATAAAATTATAATGTTTCCTATTCATGAAAGTATAGAATAGTGGATTCCCGATTTGAGCGAGACATGGAATAGGCTAAAGTTCTCAAAATTCTGGACGCCTTTCTTCTTACAAAAACTACAAAGCAAATAAGGTTACCGAGGACTTGGGGATAACGACTCGGACCTATACGATATGGTTGAGAATGTTTTTGATTACGTGGCAATGGGGATCTTCCATCCATGAGAAGGCCACCTCATGCACGCACATATACGTGGCGGGTTGTAAAAAGCGTGTCGGGCTCGGGAACCATGATTTCTCTGTCGAGGATCTCCACTTCGCTTTCACTCGGGATGTCCTCCGCTAACCACGGATGGACACGTAGGAAGAAGTCCGTCCGTGTTTAGTTCTCAAATCGTCGCTATTATAGCAATGGAGCGGGGCGAGAACTTGATTGACTTCGCTACGACCTTCAATTAATGGAAGGCGGGTGAGCGTGCTTGGCGGATGTAGTGCAATCCGCCGACTGGATTGTCTAGGGGGACGAGCAACAGGAGATCCTTCTCCTTCTTCCTCCTCGTCCTCATCTTCCTCTTCCTCACCATCTTCTTCCTCCTCGATGACACCTTCGGGTCTCCCGGATGTGCTTGGGTTGGACGGACCTGTTTCCTTCTACGATCCTCCACCCGACCTCAAACATCTCGACTTCATCGACCTCCCATTTGTCGCCTTCCCGCTCACTTGATTCGCTCGGATCCCCGGATGTCCCAATGCCACCTATAGTCCGAGATTGAACTAACGACCTAGTCCTAGCAAGGTCACCCCGGTCCACTGAAACATCGGCCTGCGCTTCTATCGCACTGCGAACTCCGTGCCCAGCATCAGAATCTCTGGACGACCCAAGCTCCACAACTACAAAATCTCTCGCGAACAAGGTCAGATCCACGAACCCGGTCCCTGAATCTACTGCGTCATTATAACCTGGGGCCTCGTGCTGGTTCTGACTATCGCTCCCGGACATCCTAGGGCAGAAGGAAACAAGTTAGGAATGATGGTGTTGATTGTCCGAGAGTTCGTTTAGGTAATTTCTTAAGTCAAAGAAAGCTGATTCCTACTTAGCAGATTAGCACTATCACCTACCTTACAGCTTATTTGGCGAGCAAATTCTGAAGCGTGTGCGGTGGCAACACATTACCAAATAAGCATGCATAATCAAATTTTGGTTACGATCGGCATACACATGAGATGCATCAACAAGATCTTGGCAAAAATTGGCATGCAATAATACGGAGGAGAAATTGTTTCAACTAAGAGCGTTGCTAAAGCCTATCACCGCATCGGCAAACAGACTCGACAATATCATATCCGGCGGGGCGAAAACATATGAGCACGAAGTAAGCATATCGTGAAAAGGAGACAACTTAGCAAAGTAAAGATATGTACTTGATAAAGTTGATTTGATAAGTTCGAGCAGACGACTAAGCCTTGCGCTTCTCAGAATGCAGTTGAAGAAGAAACTTTCAAATTTTGCGACTCTTGCTTGCTCGGACGTGTCTTCAAGCGCTTCAGTGCTGCGATTGCTCGAATTTGAGATTGCTAAAAGTGTGAAAGTGGTGATGGGGTGACTATTTATAAGGCGGTTTAGGAAAACCCGAAGTCACATCGCTTGGATTTGAATTCGATCGTTGATCCTCTCAATCGAGGTTGTGCCGCTTTGCTGCGAGTGGATTCTTTGTCGATCGTGCTTTAACAGCGTGACGGGCGTGTCACATCAATCAGACCTCTAACCCCGTCGATGTCGTCACGATCCGGCGATCGTGTCGCTTTACTCGGGATCTTTCTGCGAGAGCGAACACAACCTATTGGGCCTCTTGAGGTTTGCGGATCAGCGACCAGACGGATCGGTTTGACAAAGGCTCAACGAGCAGTCTCGAGGCTACACTACATCTAACCGTACTCGGAACTATATATCTCGATTACAAATACCTTTTCCATCTACTGAACACATTAATCCGGTTGTAGAAGGAAAAGAGAGAGAGATATCAATTCTGAACACGGATGGCGGATCTCAAGCGAAGGATCTTTTACCTTTCTTGATTAACGATTGAGACGCTCCACAACACACTTGTTCTTTTCATAGTTACCAACTATCTTCTACTAAGATACTTGGAAACTAGGGGACATATGTTATTACGGACATATGTCCAATCCGTTAAAGCGCCCGTAGGCGTGTCTAAAGCGCATCACGGCTTAATCACGATTGATCTTGGTCCGACCTCACATGGTCCGCGAAGTGAATCGACGATGCGCTAAAGGTCACTACAACCTTCGGCTAGTCAGAGCTAGTTGGGAGAAGGACTTACAAACACAGCCACGATCTGAGAGATGCGAGCAGATAGGATGAGAAATCTGACGCCACCATCACGATAAGCGACGTATATACAGAACCTTTGAGATACTTGGTGAGACTCTGGCTCGGACATCGAGTCGCTGAGGCGGATCAACCAGCGAGCAGTGCATTGAGGACTAACACGGACCCAACGTGCGGAACAGTACTCTCAAAGGGAAAGGACCAAACTACCCTCCCGGCCCATTAATTAGTATTGGATTACTATTCACTAATGGGCCATGGGCAAAGGTAGCATTGGTGTCCAAATCTGAGGCATACACTTGGCATCATCTTATGAGCTACTTCATAAGTATATGATAACTATAAATATAGCACAAGGTCCAAGACCTTAAGGTAAGTGGGAACTCCATAGTAACAAGGATCTCTTGATATCTTAACCTTTCCGCTACTATTGCATTGAGCTTTCATCTCTCCTTTGAGTAAAGCCTCCTTCGGATTGACTTAGGATCGGGTAATCAATCTAACCCCCCACTTAGTCCTTTCAGGTAATCTTGCTCGGACAAGCCTTCTCTCGGACTTCAAGTTGGAGGTGGATCTTAGATTAGGTTACTTGTAGTAGTGTTGGTGTTTGAGGTTTTATCCCTCAACACTTCCCTCATCCGAGGATGGGCTGGCGGTCCGCCCGTCGCTCGGATATCTCCTCCCAGCGTTCCTTCCATACAGTGACCCTTCGTCCCGGGTGGGCGGGCGTCCTCGTGGGCGTGGTGGTGGTGTTCCCGCTGCTGACACTAGTCCATTTGTCTCGTTCTAGCCATCGGCAACACAAACACAGATCTTTTGTAAAGTTTCCCACAGGCGCCAAAATGTTGAGGATAAAACCTCAACACCAACACTACTACTACAAGTAACCTAATCTAAGATCCACCTCAACTTGAAGTCGAGAGAAACTAAGCAATACTGAAAAGGACTAAATGAAGAGGTAGAATGGGTTGCGGATTGCCTAAGTCAATCGGAAAAACTTTTGAGATAACTGATAATGAAAAGATAATGAAATCAAGGATGTTTAGGACTTAGGAGACACAATTTCTAGGAATTTCACTTACCTCAAGGTATTGGACCTTGTATATAATTTATGAATAATATAAATCCGCATGATTGGATGACTGCCTTGGGTACTTCGAGTAATGGGACCTTAGAGTTCTGGAAGCATCTCGATGGTTACAATCGTTGGTCTTCTTGTACTAGTGGCGTCAAGATTCTCTCGTCCGGTCCATTTAGCATCTTAGGGGACGATTTGCGGTACTTGGGAGGACGGGTAACCTTTTATCGGCTCGGAAGTCATCCATCTAGCTTGGTCGGACCTAGCTGAAATGGCGTGCTGACTTGCGAGTACTAGTTGACCTGAGATGGTTTCCTTTAGGACGGACCACTCGAAGGTCGGACTAGCTTTGAATGGCTATCTTAGCCTTGATGCGCTCTAGGACACGCTCTATGGCGCCCATGTGGATTGGACACATTTCCGTATCAACAATATTCACGCCTGAAATAGTTTAAAGACTTGATTGAAATGATCTTTTCTAAAGTTATGTATTTGTGTGTGTGTGTGTGTGTGTGTGTGTGTGTATACATATATACATATATACATATATATAGATATATATATATATATATATATATATATATATATATATGTATATATATATATGTATATATATATATATATATATATATATATATTGAACTTGACCCTGTTTGTGATAGGTTTTGGTTTGAAACTGTTATTGGCCAAACACATTACCAGTTTGCACAGATGAAACCAAGAAATTTAGGCCCATGTCCGGGATAAATTTAACAGCTAAACAACAGTGTCTTCTTGACAACCTTTGGCACATACATACTTTTCCTACAGAATCCACAAAGAAAGTCCAGATTTTAAATTCTCTGGGATATTTCTTTATGGAAATAGCTCAAAAAACCCCAGAAAAAACTAAAATTAGGAGATTTTCTTACTATATTATTTTTCGGGGCACAAAAGTTGGAATTTTCAACAAGTGGGAAAGCGATTGTAAATCACATACGATGTCTGAGATCCTCTTTACAAAGGATTTCTGACTTTTAGGAAGCCATGGCTATGGCTAGAAAACATTTCGGACTCAGAGACTTCTTCATAGAACCTGAAGAAGTAAAAACATTTTCAGAAATCACACAGCAAATCTCTGAACAAATTTTCAAAAAACAGGCAGAGGAAATTGTTAGGCTTGAAAGACGTATCCTCCAAAAAGAAAAAGAAAATCGACATTCTTGTGGCAAAATTACGGGTTGAAAATCGAAATTAAAGCGACAAATTGTTGCTCTTGAGGAAAGAGTAAAAATCTGAGCGATTCTGAGAGACTTGCGACTTTAAAGCTCGCATTATCGACATTCCATGGAGCGGACTTTAAAACCCGATATTAGAAAGAATCGAAGGTCTCGATGACATTATATCTGAAAAAATTTGTCGAGGATTTCCTTTAGTCTTGTACAAATTACTAAAAAATTATACGAGATAGTGTTAGGGAGTTAAAATATCGGAATAAAAGTAATAGAAAGAATAAGCAGAGGCGGAAAAGATACGGTATATTGTTATTACAGATAGATTTGGGAGAAAGCGGACATGCCACAAGAATTGATTACTCAATTTTACCATTATGGTATGATTGATTACATCAAATTGATCTCACCGACATTCTGAGAAAAATTATCAACACTTTTGGTGAGAAGTTCACATTAGTAGCGAAACATTGCTTCTCATTCACGAACGATGGGATGTAAGATTTTTGCATCCTTCGATGACGACTATACATACAGGCCAGCTAGAAAAAGAATTTTCATCAGCAACAGACCTAATGATCAGGCATTGCTAGAAGCAGCGGTGAAAATTGAAGATCACATTAATTTTTCAAATCTTTATTGGCTCCATAGACGAAATCGTCTGATTTTAGGAGTTATAAAGACCTGACGAAAGACTCCAACTCTTCCCATATATTTTCCTTGGTTTGAATACAAACTAATGGCAGAAGGACATTATACTCAAATCTGGACAGCAACAAATTGGGACATGCTCCTTCCATTTGTGGCAGAAGGCAATACATTAGAAAAACAGCATATCAATAACAATGAAGAGACACCATGGCCATTCTCGGAAGATGAAAACATGCAAGGCGATGATCGATCTAGAGCCAACACTATTCCCACAATTGGCGGCAACTTCTGAGACTTCTAGAAGAAAAAAAAGCAGATGAGCGGTTTCAATGAAAAGGAAAAACGTGAGCAATGGCGTCAACAAAGATTTCTAGAAACAAAAGCGGATGGGCGGTTCCAAGAAAAGGAAAAAGCATGACAATGGCGTCGAAATATTCTTTTCTTTACGTGGATAGATTCTTTCATTTCCTTATTTTATTGTATAGATAAGCGGTAGGTCATAAAACCGGTTTAGAAGGTTACCATTTGTAAAGGCTATAAAAAGCCTACTTCTTGATTGAAAATCTGAATCAATTACCCGACAATTAATATATACTCTTAAAAGCAACTCATGACTTAAAAAACCTTAACCTATTTTCTTGGTCCATTACTTAAATCCTTCAAATACCTTAGAACTTCATACTAAAGTCTTATAAAAAAAAGTATAACCTCACTCTGTTCATAATGCATCATAGCTTTCAACTCACGATTGTTCATCTTGCATCAGTTCATATTGTAAGTATCTTCTTACAAATTTTTAGTTATGTTACATATAAATTATGCATGTTTATAGTTAGCGGAGACCGCTAAAATCCGCTTTATACCCTTAATGGTATCAGAGCATGGTTGATCTTAAATCTAAAAGACTGGAACAGGCTTGATAAGTGACAATTGTGTTGTAAGTCCACATTAAAAATCAAGAACCCTTCTAGGTGAAGATAAGGGATTAATTATGCTCAGAATATTGTTAAGATTCTTAGTTGGAATTTATTGGTCTATTATTTTGCATTTAATTTAGAAATGTTAATTTAAGACTTTATGACTATCTTTTGAAGGATTTAAGGTATTAAGTAATGAACTAAGGGATATGATTTTCTCATCATAGATAATCTATCTTTAATTAATTTCACGAACTCCTTGAGTTAACGTACTAATCATAGATCTCTAGCTAAAATAATGAAAATTTAGACTATATTAAATATCTAAATACTCGAATAGTAGCAGACCACTAGAAAAGAATTTTCATCTATCTATATAGCCTTACAACTGGTAACCTTCTAAACCGGTTTTTATGACCGGCTGCTTATCTATACAATAAAATATGGAAACAGAAAGAATCTATCTACGTGTAAAGAAAAGAATATTTCTTGACGTCATTGCTTGCGTTTTCCTTTTATTGGAACCGAAATCCATCTGTTTTTCTAAAAAAGGGTTTTTAATTTTAAATTTACATTCATATGCAACCCTTGATTTCATAATGTCTTCTCCTATCAATCCTATTTTTTCTAAATGTAATATTATAGGATGATTACTACTTTTAGTGACATCTATTCCTTTTTCTAGTTCCTGTGTCAACATGTTTGTAAGTAGTCTTAATGTATCATTTTCTATATTGGCTTTGGAATGATTCTTAAAAAATTCTAAGTTTCCTAGTCCTGCGCTTTTGTGCTAACTCTGATGTTTGAGTATATCTCAAAGTTGGTATACTGTAAGTATGTTTACTTATTGTAATGTAATTTTTTGCAATAGTAATAGCACCCAGTAATGCTAGAATAAAATTAAGTCCTAGAATAAAATCTTTAGATTTAACATACTCGGGACTAATATTTACTTGGGGAATATTGTATTTCATACTATAATTTCCTGAGAAATCTATAAATTGTATTCCTATTGGGTCTATATAATGTGTAATTGTCATTAATCATCTTCTATAGTCCTAGTGACTAATTTGTATGATAATTCTTTTTTGTGTTGTAAAGGTACCATACTATGTGAAATTACACTTTTAGTTGCTCACTGTGCAAAAAGAACTGTAAGATCTAGATATTCATTATTATCTAGCCATAATCTACATTGTAAATTAATCATGTTTGTTATATTCCTAGTTTGTATTAAGGTGAGTTCAGTAGACATATTGGTTAAATCTATATCTTCTAAGGATTCTTTTTGCTTATTTTTATATACCTATCTTCTATATGTAAAACTTTTTCTTCTAAATTTTTAATTTTTAAACTATGTAATTCATTTGTTACTACTATTTTTTCTATTTTTTCAGTGATTAATTCCATACTTTGTTCTTTTAATGGTTTTTTATCTATAGACATATTTTGTTTATATAATAATTTTAGACATAAATAGCATATTTCTTTAAAGCATATATTACCTTTGTGATCTTTTTCAATACTTGGAAAATATCCATAATTAAAACATTTAATGTAATTATTTCCTCTTTTACTAATTCATTCATGTTTACAATCTTCTTCTTTATTCACATAAGTATACTTAATTTTAGTAAGTTGGTTATCATTATCATCACTAGTGTAAATACTATAAATTGATTCATCATCCGAATCATTTATATCTAAAGGTTCTATTTTATATTCTCTAAGCATTCTACTAAGTTACTTCTTTCTGCGTTTTTATTCTTGTTAGGTCATCTATTATATGGTTTAAGTTCTTTCCTATATGTTGTACTTTTCTTAGTTTCTTTTTAGGTGTACTATATTGACCATATGCTTGTGGTGTATAAATAATATTTTGCAAAAGCATAAGCATACTTTTAAGCATTCTTGTAGAGTTACTTCCTTACATTTATCTTCTAATATAGTAAATGTACAAGTAATTCTAGGTCCAATTCTAAATTTTTCTTTCACTAAGCTATTGTTTCCATGATTCATGAATATTTTTCCTAAATCTCACGGTAATTTAACAAAATATTTATCACATAAATCATCATTCATAGCTTGTCTGTTTGAGATAATAATCTAGTAAAGTCTAATGTAAATTCATTTATATATCTCATATCTATACTCAATTGTTCTAAATTTCTAATATTGTATCTTGTATAAAGTAGTATTTTTCTTTGGGTCTACTCTAGTATTAGTGTTCTAATTTGGTGGTGAAGTTATATGGGTTATCACTATAGCTTTGAGTATTTATTTCATCTGGGTCTTGGGCTTTCTTACTTTGCCATATACTAAGGCTATTGGGCTAATGTGGTTTCTAAATAAGAAAACATGTCCATACTATCTCGTTTATTTGTTTCCCATAATCTTACCTTTGTTTGTTCCCATACTAATATCTCATCTCCCGAGTTGTGGTTTTTGTTTTCTAATAATAACATATTTCGCTATAAAGATTTCCTAATGGTAATCTAAGTCCTTGACTAACATATTTTGATTCTCTGTATAATGTTGTGATGGAGAGTCTATTTTCTCTTCCTATGGTTTCTCTGTACTTATTCACAGTTACATCCATTCCATTTTAGCTCTTTTCTTATGTTTGCCATATCTTGGTCCATAAAAGCTTTTTCTTGTTTATAAAAATCAGAAATCATTGTTTTACCTTGTTTTATATCTTCTATTAGGGGTAAATTATAAAATTCTTGTAATTTACTATAACTTTCTTCACAAGTCCATCCTAATTACATGTCTGGTCTATTATCATATCATACTTCTTCTTGAATATTTAACTCAGTAAATTTTTTGTTGATAATATCATCAAATGTTTTAGTAGTTTCTTCAATTTTAAACCCTGTTGAAGGTTCTTCTTCTAAATAATCGATTATACTAAAATCATTTTCTTCTTGTTCAAATTCATCAAATCCAATTATTATTTCATTTTCTTCATTATCTTGATGTCATGTCATATATAGGATATGTATCATACTCTATATTCATAAAAGTATACTCTGTCTCAGTTTCATTTTCTTCATTCTGCTGATTTTCTTTTTTAAAATCTACAAATCTTAAACTTTGTGTTCCTTTAGCATCTTCATAAATATAACTCTTTTTTGGTTCTAGTATTGTACTATCTGGTTCTTGTAAATCTCCTAATGACCATTCAAGTCACTAACTCTTACGGATCTATTTTTATTGGATATATCATCTTTATTGATTTTGAGGCAATTGTATTAACAATTCCATCAATATTAACTTTGTATTTCATTCTGACCTGTTACTAGCTTTTCCTAGTGTTCCTATACTTATTACAATATTATTTCCTTCATAATTTTTAAATCCTTTTGCTTGTAGTGAAATTTTTATATTCTTTAAATCCTTTATGTCTTTTAAAATCCCTGGTGTACAATAAAATAAAGCAGTGTTTTGGCTTAAATCTATTTCCATTCCTGAAATAATGGCTTTTTTCATCTCATTTTCCATGACTTATCTAATAATAATGCTAATAATTTAGTAGCTAAGTTTTTTCTTGCTAAAACTTTTATGCCAATTATAACTAATCCTATATGGGCAAATTGTTTTCCAGACTGTTTTATTATCTGTATGGTTTCTGGAGAAAATAAATCTATAATTCTTGTTTGTCAATAACCTAGACTTTCTTCTCTACTACTTATATTAAGGCGTATTAATATTTCTAAGTCTTGTTTGATATAAAACTCTTGGATTTAAAATATCTAATTGGTGTTGATTATATAAGTCTATGTTTACATCTAGATTTATTTCTTCTTCTAAGCTGTAATCATGGATTACTAGTAGATCTGATCCTCTTCTTATTATTACATTGAGAAAACTATCGATGTAACAATACTTTGTATGTTACTAGTTGAGTTTCTAGCTTCTTGTAATGTCCTACTTCTTCCTAAAAGTTCCTATACATTGAATACTCATTTTCTTGGTACTGATGTGTATAAGGTGTAGGTTTCTTTTTATTCTAACTTCTTCTCCTAGACTTAATCATTAATACCACTAATTATTTTATCTAGATCGTTATCTATAGTACATGTACTTGGTAGTGTCTTATTAATATTTTCTAATACTTTATTTAATTTGTCGATAATGTAATAACAAACTTATAATAAAGTTAAATAGATTAGGATAAGTTTTATCGGCTCTACTTGTTCTGTATAAAAAGTGAAACGATAATTTCTTCTTTATTTGCCTCGACTTTATATCTTTTAGCGTCGATTAAAGCTGTATATATTCTTTTGTTTTTCAGTTTAACTTTCTACTATATCTTTTGATTACTAATAACGTGTTCTAAATTAATAACTTTGTTTTCTACTTTATGTAATAAATCTTTGGCTTCTAAAATCTGTCGGGGTTTTGAGTCTTCTAATAAAAAACCAAGCTGATGAATGTCCTGTCTAGTAGGTAAATGTTTATTAATACTTCTTAATTCTCCTAAGATTGAGTATTTAGATATTTAATATAGTCTAAATTTTCAGTTATTTTAGCTAGAGATCTATGATTAGCGAGAGTTAACTCGAGGAGTTGGTGAAATTAATTAAAGATAGATTATCTATGATGAGAAAAATCCTATCCCTTAGTTCATTACTTAATACCTTAAATCCTTCAAAAGATAGTCATAAAGTCTTAAATTAACATTTCTAAATTAAATGCAAAATAATAGACCAATAAATTCCAACTAATAATCTTAACAATATTTTGAGCATAATTAATCCTTATCTTCACCTAGAAGGGTTCTTGATTTTTAATGTGGACTTACAACACAATTGCCACTTATCAAGCCTGTTCCAGTCTTTTAGATTTAAGATCATCCATGCTCTGATACCATTAAGGGGGTATAGGCGGATTTTAGCGGTCTCCGTTAACCATAAACATGCATAATTTATATGTAACATAACTAAAATTTGTAGAAGATACTTACAATATGGTGATCTGATATGAACAATCGTGAGTTGAAAGCGGCGGATGCGTATGAAACAGTGAGGTTATACTTTTTTTTTTTTTTTATATAAGACTTTAGTATGAAGTTGGAAGGTATTTGAAGGATTTAAGTAATGGGACTAAGAAATAGGTTAAGGTTTGTTTAAGCTGTCATGAGTTGCTTTTAAGTATATATTAATTCTTTGGGTAATTGATTAGTATAAAATTTATATATTTATATATATAGGTGAATTAAATTAGGTCTAATCTTTTGCCTAGCAGGAGGCAGGGACTAAAATTAATTTAATAGATGTTATCAAACACTTGAAGGTTTGGTAAAAATGCGATTTGAAAATAATAACGATTTAATAGGATCTTCTTTAAGACTTAGTAAGTCTTCATCCCAGAGATCTTTCATATCTCCTATAGACTATGTAGTTGTACTCCTTCTATGATGTCAACCTCTGCTAGAAGCAGAATGCAAAAGTCTGTTGAAACCATACAAAAAGATCATATAGACGAACTAAGAATAAATAAAGATCGTGATAATATTGTCAAAGGAGTTAACTATACTCAAAGTGAAGCAGATATAACTGCATCAGAAATGGAATTTCGTTATTAATGAATATAAATCATCAAATTGATTTTAGTCACGGCTCTCGACTAGGCAAAAGATTAGGGTGAATTTAATTCACCTAAATGGGAACCTTTTAAAATTGGTTTTTGAGAACTTTTCTCAAAGAAAAAACTTCTATTCGAGAAGAATTTTATAAAGATTGTGAAAAACATAATACTATGATTCCATTTGTTCATTGGTTTGTTTCTAAATATGTGGAACAATATATTTCCGTTTTAGAAAGAAATTATAAACTTTCAACAGGGAAAACTTTACAACAAGTTTATCCTCATAGCGATATTTTAGATTGAAAAAGGAAATCATAGTTTCCTAGCTTTTGCAAAATTAACGGAGGATGAAACTCTACCAGTAACTTGTAAACAAATAAATAGAATGATTGAACAACAGAATTATACAAATCTGTTTATAAATGTCCTTGGAGAACATTTAATCTCTCTGAGTGAAAGAGTGGAATTAGTTTTAAAAACTATTAACCCTAATCTTCCTTCAAACTCTAATCTTCCTTAAAAAAAAAGGAAAAGGAGCGAGTTGCTTTGTCTAATATTCAACCACCTCTTGAAATAGCGAATTTAAATTAAAAGTCTATGAAGGAGCTTGAAACATTTTTAGCGAAAAATTTAAAGATATGAAAGATTCTGACTCTTCATGATGTTGTCTGAAAATCTTGATTACAAAAAGTAATCAATGATGAAATCAATAAGGTGGGAAAATGGGGTGATAGACTACCGGAGAATGTACTATTATGAGACCTTCTCCTATAGATACTTTACATGAAGAACAAGAATATATCTCGAATAATAGCTTCTGATGGAAAAAACATCTATGAATGGAACTTAGATGCTTATCTTTGATAGGCAAATTTATAATATGATTCATAGAATGCTTATGTACTCTACGATTTGTAAAATAAATGGTAACAACGATAAAATGTTGCAAAAATGATTGTTCTTTGGTTTTACGGGACAATTAAAAATTTGGTGGGATAATTATCTTTCTCTGAGGAAAAAAATCATATTTTTAATCTTGTAAAAGCAGAAGATGAAGGATCGATTGAAAATGCAATTTATACTTTAGTTGTTACTATTATTGAACATTTCAGGAAGATATTAGATACTTGGTGAAAATATTAGGCATACTGCGAGAATTTAAGATCTGAGACATTGACTAACTTCGATGGTATAAAGATACTTTTTAAATAGGGTAATGGAATTACAGAATGTAATAGTCCACATTGGAAATCAAAATTTATTGATGGACTTCTGCATTATTTGCGAGAAAGGGTTAGAAAAATCTAAGAAAGATAAAGTTTCTATCCCTTATGAAGATTATACTCATGGAGTTAATTGGAACTTGTATACAAGAAGGTTTAGCCTTATGCAATGAGATTAAATTAAACCAACAAATTAAAAGCGAACTTGAAAGAAAGTCCGGTTAGAGACGGTTTGTGACCAATTTGGTATGGATGTACCATCACTTCAAAACCTCATAAGTCGAAAGATGAGTGCTTAACATAAACCAAAAGGAAGAGACATTACTCTCCTAGAAAATTAGAAATCCGTAAACAAAGAAAAGAAGATAGAGAAGAAATAAAAGCGGATTAGAAAGAAACTTATAGTTTAGTCAATGTGGAAAACTTGGTCACTTTGCAACAAATTGTTGGACAGTGAAAATTAAGCAGTTAAAAGCGATAATGATTTAAAGAAACTCTCTCAAAAATACTTTTGAATTACGATGAAGAAAAGAGTATGGACTCTTGAAGATTGAGATACTTCTTGATCTTGAAGAAGAACTTAAAAGTTGTTGATCAAGAATCGGTATTTTACGATTGAGTGGTATGAACCTTGTATACTTGGACAACCATGTATAAGAAAACAAGGAGACACGAGATAATGATAAATTCTTTAATAAAGAATTTTACAATATTCTTTCACGATTTCAAGGCTGATTTAAATGTTTTAGATGGTAATAATATTATCGAGTTTACGAAAACAATTAAAGATCATGAGTTAAGATCTAAAATTATAGATCGGATGGAGAATATTCCTAGTACTTCTTGACCTTGCCTGAACGATGGTTCTCTCAAAGATTTCAAAAGATGAACCCTACTCTATGTGAAGTTTATAAACTTCTAAAAGCGAGAAGAAGATTGGAAACTTCTACTTCTACTCATGATTTAGAAATAATAGTTGAAAATCTTAAAAAAAGAAATACGAGGTTTAAAAGAAAATAAATTAATAGACTATCGAGTTTCTAAACTTGAAAATTATACAAAAAACTAATCATTCTACTACTAGTGGATCAAGTCGTAGTAAACCCATAGATCAACATTTTGATTCACAAGTAGATGATAATTTTCTTTCAACTTTAGAAATGGTTATATCCCAAAAATGGTATATCAAAGTTACCTTATTAATTGATGACTATTTCTGAAAAGAATTATTTGCACTCATAGATAGTGGTGCGATTTAAATGTCATCTGAGAAGGATTAATTCCTACAAAGTATTTTCATAAAACTACGCATACTCTTTCTCATGCTGGAGGAGAAAAATTAAATGTAAAATATAAACTTCCTAGAGCCTATATTTGTATTGATAAAAATTGTATTCAAACCAGTTTTTTACTAACAAAAGATATTTCTAATAAAGTAATACTTGGTACCCCTTTTATTTCAAAAATTTATCCTTTTACTCATGTAGATAATACTGGTATTACTGGAACCTTTCAAGGTGAAAAATCCACTTAAAATTTATTACGAAGCCAGTTAATAGAATGTTACATGAGATGTATGATCATCTAACCTTAAAGAAAAATCAGATGAATTTCTTAAAATAAGAAATAAATTCTTTGACTATTGAAGAAAAATTACAAAATCCCAAATTATAAGGGAAAATAAAAATGATTGATAATCAGCTTTCTTTAGAAATTTGCAATGGCCATCCTAATGCTTTCTCGAGCAGAAAGAAACATGTAGTCAGTCTCCCTTATAAGGAAGACTTTGATGAAAAAAGGATTCCGACCAAGGCAAGACCTTGTCAGATGAATTCAGAGTATTTAGAACTATGTAAAAAAGAAATTGGTTCTTTATTACGAAAAGGTCTAATAAGTTCTTCCCAATCTCCTTGGTCTTGTACAGCCTTTTATGTTAATAAACATAGTGAACAAGAAAGAGGAGTTCCTAGATTAGTAATAAATTATAAGCCCTTTAATAAGGTTTTAAAATGGATTAGGCAACCTATTCCAAATAAAAAAGATCTTCTAGAAAGACTTTATGATTCAATATTGTTTTCAAAATTTGATTTAAAACCAGGTTATTGGCAGATACAAATTGAACAAAATGATAGGTATAAAACAGCCTTCAATGTTCCAATAGGACATTATGAATGGAATGTAATGTCATTTGGTTTAAAAATGCTCATACGAATTCGAATATTATGAATGATATTTTTACGCCATATAGTGAATTTATATTGGTTTATATTGATGATATCTTAGTATTTTCAAAAGATATTGAAGCCCATTTCAAACATTTGGATATCTTAAAGAAAATAGTTATCTGAGCGGTTTAGTTAAACCAAAAATGTCTTTGTTTCAAACAAAATAAGATTTTGGGACATTATATAGAAAAAAGGTAATATTATCAATAAATAGAAGCATTGATTTTGCGAGATAAATTTCACGATGAAATAACTAATAAAACCCGATTCTGAGAGGTTTTAGGAACGAATTATATCTTTTCTTATTATAAAGATATAGCCGAAGATACGCTATCTTATATGATAGACTTAAAAAGAATCCAAAGCCTTGATAAAGATCATACTAAACATTAGGAAATTAAAAGAAAAGGTTAAAATTTTTCCTTGTCTTATGCTAAGTAATCCTTCATGGGATAAAATTGTTGAGATAGATGCTTGATATAGGATATGGGGTATTCTTAAGCAGTTGATCCTTATAACAAACAAGAATATCTTGTTACGTTTTTATTACGGAAAATGGAATAATAGTCGGAAAAATTATGCTACTATTACCAAGAGATACTTGCAATTGTCAATTTTGTTTTAAAATTTCAAGATGATTTATACAATCAAAGTTTATAATCAAAGCAGTTGTAACTACCAAAGTTTATGTTTAACAAAGATTTTAAACATGATGTTTTAAACAAATGTTTGCAAGATGGCAAGCTCATTTAGCTCCTTTTGGTTTCGAGATTATTTATAAAAAAGGAGAAGATAATAGTCTTCCAGATTTTTTAACACGTGAATATATTTCATGAATTTTGCAGGAATGTAATCGCGAGGAAAAGGCTCTCCCTCTTATAGAGGAAGAGGAGGGGGGAATCGAGAAAGGATTACATTATGGCGGAGAAAGCTTATACCAATGAATTTGCCATCACAAAAATCGAGGCTCGGTGAGAAGAATACGATAATTTCTTGAGTTCAAAATAAAGGAAAAATCCATCTTTGCTAAAATAGTAGCGTGAAGAGTCTGAAAGTAAGGCGAATATGTTGAAAGCAATCAAGTAATACTTAGCAGGCGAGGATATCGATGGGCAAATAATCCCTGGACTTTAATGGCCAAATATTTAGATAAGGCATCATATGCTTTAGGATCTTATAAAACAAGATCTTTCTATGAAAATATTCTTTCAAATCTGAGTCATGTGAAATAACACATTTCTCGGGAACACAAAGGAAGTTTATAACTTGATAAAATTTATATTAAAAGATTATATCTTACGAAGAATGGGGAATAGCACCATTAAAAGAAAGAATTTTACTATCCGATAATAGAATCCCATAAAATATAACTCTTGGGATTATGTTGAAGCATTTAATAAAGTGCTACTCTATGAAAATGATAGGAAAAAAACACTCTGGTTTATAAAATCAGCGATGAAGCTTATGGCGGAGATACCAAATTGGTTTTAAATTGGTGGATATATTTTGGGACCACACAGGTAATACTCACGAAAATTTTTCAACTCTATTTACTAGCTGGATAAATGTTACTCCAAAAAGGAAGTTCCTCAAGAAAATTGTTCTTTATATTTCTTTATTGAATTTTCTATACCTGGATTTGGAAATGGGTAATGTTATAGGTTATACGAAAGTGAAATACCATGTATTAAAGAACTTTTATACAAAGTTAAGGAAAAAATGAATAAAGAAAACCGAAACTAAGCAATTATATTGCATTGATACTTTAATTTTATAGACAAAAGAATAAGATTATATGAAGAAAATAAAAAGCGACACAAAAGGAAGAGTGGCCCTTAGATCAAATCGGAAAGCTCGCATGCGGTCAAAGGCGATGTGAAATGCTAATCGAAGCATCGTAGAAGAAATGAAAAAGATCTTCTCTGAAATTTGATGGAGAAACCCGGTCAAGTAAAATCGGATACATCTAAGGCCTCTGCAAGCGAGATTACCGGGATGCTCGGGATCCGGCTCGAAGTCTCAATAGAAGATGTATTTGAGATACTTAAAAATGCGCTCAAAACCGGTAAAGACAAGGAAGAATCTTCCTCGACAATAATTGTGGCGAATAAAGCCACGATGATGCATAGAAACCTTTGAATAAAAAATTGCTCCACAGACAAAACTGAAGTGACTGAAAGTCAGACGGAAAAGAAGAAGTTGAAAGCAACGTTTACGGTGAAAATATTTACGGATGAAATTGAAAGAAGAAGCTGAAAATGATGTTTACGGCAAACAATTAAAGAAGCAGATGAAGGTGATGTTTACAAAACATCAAACCGAATCAAATTCCTAGTATAAATCTTGAAGGAGAAGCATAAGCGAAGGCATCGTGAGAAAACCGAAAAGACACTCCTTCTCAGTTTTTAAATTTTTAAGATTTGTAATAAGTTTGAAATTTGTACTTGCAGAACATATTGTGAGTACTTTCCTTCTTACTTTTAAGTCTTGTAATATATTTGTTATATTAATAATATTGGCCTAATGATAGGCTAAGTTTGGTTTGTGTTAAGACAGGTCTAAATTATGTATTTGCTATAATTATGGTAAAAATGTATTCTTGTTCATCGGTCACTATTCATGATTACTATTCACGGCGAAATTATGAATTAAAATAGACTTCTATTACTTACTAAAAATAAGATAGATAAGGTTTGGTATTGGAATCCGGTATTAATATATTAGATAGGCGTATGAAGAATCTTGTTTGCCCTCTAAGCGAAAGAAATGGCGTCTACGGGTGCATCTTGATAATTATGTCTTGAGAAATATCTTAATATTGACAGATTCTGTACCAGTAATAAATCCTGATGTCGTTTTATTGTTAGTTCATAATTTGAATTCTAATTAATGAAATAATTCTTGCTTGAATTATGTAATGCATGGATCAAGTGGTTTTGTGATCCATGAAGCGTGAAGTGGTATCGAGCGAGTTATCGGTATGCACATGATTAAGATAAGTCTTAACACAAACCTTGTTTTTAATTATGAATATGATTAGAAGAAAGGATCTTGTTAAAAGCGGTGAAGCGAGAGAATTTGATATTTGACAAGGGCTTGAACCACCCGTTCGAGTTGAACAGTGTTGGGTCAGGTGAGTTATATGACCAAACCCAAACAAGCCCATTAATAACGTTCGAAATTTGAATTTGTTAACCGCCTTACGACAATAAGTGCATCAACATAATCCGACGGCCTTACAGTGAGAAAAGGTGGCGATCTCATCCGATGAAAAATAGATCGAATTTTATAGACAAAATTATTCGAACATTTACATACGGGAGGTACAATCTGAAAAGGTCCAAGGAAAAGTACATACTTTTACGGGGCATAACCTGCCTTGTTCCCTCACCAGTTTCCGAAAGTCGAGCCTTGGGATTCCGAGCCACCAGTTCGATCCTGACGAGCTTGTTGTTGCATCCGGATCCTCCTACGGATTAACTTCAGTGTCCGCTCCCTCTCTTCCTCAGCTAACCTCCTAGCTATTCCCGGACATCGAGGGGGATCACCTTCAAAATCAAGGATGATCGGGTCATCCGCAGTCCCTCGGACTGGGTAAATTGGCGGATGCATGTTTCCGCAAGCACAGTTTACCCAATGTTGATATTCATCCTCATCGGATTCAGACATCCTGCAGGAGTTTGCCTCTATTGGAAAATAGAGTGGGAAAAACAAAAGAGTGGAGAAAGTGCGGCGGTGAAAAGCAAGTATTACCTTACCCTTATTTATAGTCGCGATGGGTCCTTACGATCGCCACTTGTCGATCATCCGACGGCGGGAAGATGAAAAACAGCGATAATCATGACTATTTCCATTTCACCTTCCTCTTTCAAGAGAATTCGCATCCGAATGAGCGATTCGTGGATCGGCGGATGTTGATTCGATTTCTACATCGGACGCCATCTCGGTGATCCGTGCTGCGAAGAGGTGTGTAATTTATGATAACTCAGCATATGAACGATAGATAAAAAGGAAGCATAAAAGAGAACAAGTAATAATTCGGAAGCATAGGAGGTTTAGCTCCTCGGTTAAATACGAATCACAGCAATAGTAAATAGCGACATTCCGTGCCATCAAAAGATACAAATCAGCGGAAAAATTCAAATCTGAAATTTCAGCAGGCATACCGGACTTCTCAACGAGTGCGGCTTGCTCGGACCGACTTCACCGACTTAGGCGGATTGGCAGGCGTGTTGGGCGACTTGCGCAACAAGATTGACAAGATTGAACAAGTTGAAATCATGGAAAACCAACGACCCGGGAAGGCAGGAAGAACCACTTCTGTAGGAAAGCCCGGTAATTATCGAAAGGCACAAAGCATACCTTTTAGAGGGCATCCAGGACCCACCTCGGGAGGAAGGGCCCGTCGTTTTGAATCTCGATCTCACCCTCCTCGGTGACTAGTTCCGCAAACTCACACGCGACCATTTGTTCATCCGAGACAACATCAACGAGGACCTCCACACCATTGGCATCGCGAAGGATTAACCCTTCCGCCTTCGGTCGAAGTCGGTGGAAGTAGTCCCTTGGTGCGGTGCCGATATGTGAACCACGAACCCATCCAGGAGGTATCGGTTGTCGCCGTCGAGAACTTGAAGGTGTCAGACTCCATGAAGTCATGACCAGCCTGAAGATGGGCATATTGGAGGCCTCCGAGCAGCACATCTTTGGAATCCAGGAAAGCCTTCATCGACTTGTCGACAAAATTCTCCTGCTAGTCGAGTTCCGCCTTGATTTCTTCGGTGGCCTTGACTTATTGAACTTCACTTCTTGCTCTTTGGTTGCAACTCAACAGCCGCCCTCTCCGCTTCATCTGCGGATGTGGCCTGACCTTGTCAGTCCTCCTCGATAGTAAGCGCATTAGGCCTTCCATTGCATAGCCAGCGAAACATCCAAGTGGGAGAGATCCGAGGATATAAGTTACATTTCTACCATACTAAGAGCAAGCCGAGGAGACCATGGAAAGATTACTTACCCTGGTATAGCCCATCGACCCTCGACCCGCTCGACCTCGAGTCCATAAGCATGCTCGTACTCCTTATCAAGGGCAGCTTGGTCAACAGGAAAGACAGCGGACAATTATTGTCTCTTTGCCACAGGGGGAGCCTCCGAGGTTGCTCCCCTCTTGCATCCCGAGGTAATAGCGTCCCGCATCAACACCTCCCGTTGTGGTGCTGGAGCAGCGGAAGCCTGGGACTTTGAAGCAGTGGCGCTCCGAGTGGCAGGGGCTTTGCCCTTGTCGGGCACCGCCAAGGCCTGTGAATCCTCTCAACCTTGTTCGCCTTTCTTCCTCCAGGCAAACCTTGTGGCGTTCTTACGATCCGACATAGGAAGACCAGCGGAAGTGTTGATGATTTTGGTCCTCGACCGGTGGCGACCTCAAGACTTCTTGCTCCCTCTGCAGCCTTTTCTTTTCACGGGCGTCGACATGATGTAGTCGAACGATGAGCTGCACATTAAACCAAAGCGTCGGAATCTGAGATATGTTAAAGAAGGATTATCGAATTGTGGAAATGCGTAATCAAAGCAGTATCCGAAGAAGAAAGAGCACAAAGTTTCAAGTCGACAAATCCTTCCTAAAGTCCGTCTTCCCTCAACCTCCACTGCGTCTCTTAGTCCTTACAGATAGGGAAGTGGTGATGACTACAAGAATAACGGATTTGGGGCGGATAAAATCCGTCCCTAACTTAGAACGAATCGGTGGTGTTTAGGGCGGATAGGCCTATCGTCCCTAGTAGTCTCTAGTCCGTCCCTAAATAGGGACGGATGAGTAATCCGTCTCTAAATTTAGAGACGGATAATTCTATCCGTCTCTAATTCGTTGACCAAAAAAAAAAAAAAAATTTAGGGACGGATAGATCTATCCGTCACTAATACTATCAGAAACCCTAATAAACTCTCTTCCTCCCACCTTCACTAACCACTCCTTCTCCTTCTCTGCTTCTCTCCCACTCCACCACCACTGCCTCTCGGCCGTCCACCGATTCGACCACCACTCCACCACCATGGGATCTCAGTCCTCTACCACTCCACCACCTCCACCACCACTCCACCACCTCACCACCACTGCCTCCGTCCACCACCACTCCACCACCCTTCCTCCACCACCACCCACCCAACCACCACCTCCCTCCTTCCTTCACCACCCCCACACCACAGCCTCTGTCCGCCCTCCCCCTCCACTTCCTCCATCCGCCACCACCACCACTCCTTTAGTATCAACCACGAACCTCCACTGTCCCACCACGCCTCCGTCCAGATCTCATCACCACCCTTCGTGCCGTCCACCACAGTTCGACTTCCTCCGTTCAAGATGCAAAGATCCAGATCTAGTTTTTTTTTTTAATTTTCTCTTATTAATTTTGTAATTTCATATTTGTATTAATTATTAAATTGTATATTGTATATTGTATTATTGTATTATTGAATAATGAATATTGAATATTGTATGAAATTTTCGATTTAGTGTATCATTGTTGGTTTATTTGTATTGTATATTTGTATAAAATTGTCGGTTTATCCGTATTGAATATTCGTATATAATTATCGGTTTGTTTGTATTGAATAAAATTATCGGTTTATCCGTATTGAATATTCATATAAAATTGTCGAAATATTCGTATTAAAAATAAAAATTAAAAAAAATACTATTTAGGGATGGATATTTATCCGTCCCTAAAGGTCTTTGACCATTAGGGACTGATAATATCCGTCCCTAAATAGGGACGGATATTTTATCCGTCCCTATTTGGTTAGAGATGCCCGTTTAAGGGCGGGCATCTCTATCAAATCCTAACGGTTTAGGGACGGATCGGCAGGGGTTTAGGGACGGATAAATCCGTCCCTAAACCCAATTTTTTTGTAGTGCAGATTAATCCGTGGAATGGATAAGTAGGTGGGTTATCCTTTTGTGGATCATTTGCCACCCAGACCACGTTCTTGGAAGGCGCCAATCCGGGATGCTCTCCCTTAGGAACTTTGTTGGCAGTCCCCATTGTTCCTGCTGTCTCTCGGACAACCCAGGTTTCAGAGCCATTCGTACGAAAACTTACTTATCCCACCACTTTGATCCCAACGTCGAAATGGAGTCCGAAATGAAGTTATAGGGTTTCCTATTCACAAAGTATAGAAGAGGGGATTCCCCGGACTGAACGAAACATGAAAGAGCTGCCTGAAGTTCTCAAAATTTACTGGTTGTCCTTTCTTCTTACAAAAAACGACGAAGCAGATAAGATTACCCAAGGACTTTGGGATAACCTGACTCGGACCAATTCCAATGTCATTCAGAATATGCTTCAATTCCGTTGCAATGGGGATCTTCCACCCACAAGCAAAAGCTACCTCGTGCACACACATATACCCGGCGGGCGGGTTGTAAGATGCGTGTGCAGGCTGGGAACCATGATTTCTCTGGTCGGGATCTCCACTTCGCCTCCATTACGGAATGTCCTCCGCTTTAACCCTTGATGGACATGTAGGAAGAAGTCCGTCTGTATTTAGTTCTCCAAATTAAATACGCTATCATAATAGCGGGCCTTGAGGCGAGGAACTTGATTGAGCGACTTTCACGCCCGTCCTTCAATTAATGGAAGGCCCGGGTGACGAGCGGCGAGGTGTAATGCAATCCGCCGACGGTCGTCTAGGGACGGCGACATGAGATCCTTCTTCTCCTTCCTCCTCATCCTCGTCTTCCTCTTCCTCACCATCTTCCTCCTCCTCGCCGACACCTTGAGTCTCCCAGGCGTGCTTGGGTTGGGCGGACTTGTTTACTACTGTCGGTCTTCCACCCCAGCCTCGAACATCTCGACTTCATCGGCCTCCCGACCGTTGTCGCCTTCCCGCTCCACATGCAGTTCATTCGGATCCTCGGATGTCACAACACCACCTATAGTCCGAGATTGGACTAACGACCTAGTCTAACAAGCTCACCTGACCGGCGCAGCGTTGGCACGTATACGCGCACCACGGACTCCTTGCCCGGCATCGAGTCCTGGGCGACCCAAGGTCCACAACTAAAATCTCCCACGGAAAATGTCAAATCCGGACCCGGTCCCTAAGTCTCTTGCATCATTGCACTTTGGTGCCTCGTCTTTGGTTCTAACTATCGCTCCGGACATCCTGGCCTTGAAGAAGCGAGTCGAAGCGATAGTGGTGATTGTCCAGAGTTCGTTTAGGTATCTTCTTAAGTCGAAAAGCTACGAGTTCTACTTACACAAGGTTTTTACGCATGAGGTCTAGTCTCACTAGTTAGTGGCACTAACCTTGCACCTTTGAAACATGCCATCAGCACTATCGTCGTCTACCGACACGCTAAGCGGGGCCAATTCTGAAGGCATGTGCAATTGGCACCAACACATTACCAAATAAGCATGCATGATCAAATTTTGGTTACAATGGGCATGACACGAGATGAATCAACGAGGATCTTGGCGATAAAATTTGCATACAACAGTACAAAGGAGAATTGTTTCAACTAAAACGCATTTGCTAAAACTATAACTCGCAACATCGAAATACGGACTTGACAATTTCATATTGAAAGGGGCAAAACATACGACGGGTAGTAAGCATATCACGAAAAGGAGAGAACTTGGGAGGAGTGAAGCGTACTTACTTGACAAAGTTGAGTGGACAAATTTGAGCAGACGGTGAGCCTTGCTTTGCTTCTCGAGTGCATTGAAGAAGAAATCTCAAAATTCTACGAGTTTTACTTGCTTAGATGGGTCTTCAATTGCTCAGACTACTTTGTGATTGCTCTGAGTTTCGATGTTGCTAAAAGTGTGAAAGTGACTGATGAGCTGACTATTTATAAGGGCAATTTAGGGAAAGCCAAGAGTCACATCACTTGGATTTGAATCCCAGCCGTTGATGGGTTGTGCCGCTTCGCGAGTGGATGGCTATCAGTTTGTTGCATTTAATGCTTGACAGACGCGTCACATAAATCGGGCCTAGAACCCTAACCGTTGATATCGTCCCGATCCAACGGTCGCGTCACTTTACTCGGGATCTTTCCCCCGTGCGCCGGACTGACAATCTATTGGGCCTCTTTGGCTTACGGATCAGCGACCCAGGAGGATCAGTTCAACAATCGGTACAACGGATAGTTTCCAGAGGGCTACGTCAGATCCTAACCGTACTCGGATCTATATATCTCGGATACAAATACCTTTTCCATCTGATTCGGTGATTTGTAGAAGGAAGAGAGATATATATTGAATTCCTAAGAACACGGAACACGGATGACGGATCTCAACAAAAAGGATTTTTCCTTTTTGATTAACGGTCGGACACGCTCCACAACAAACTTGTTCTTTTCATAGTTACCAACTATCTTCTACTAAGATACTTGGAAACTAGGGGACATATGTTATTACGGACATGTGTCCAATCCGTTAAGGCGCCGTAGGCGTGTCCTAAAGCGCATCAAGGCAATTAGCCAATTGATCTTGGTCCGACCTCACATGGTTGACGAAGTGAATCAACTTTGAGGGTGAACCTCGAACACTAACCAATGAACTTATTACAAGCGACCGGTCGTAGCCCACCTCCTACTTGAAGTCGAAGGATTACTCTTCGAATCATGTCACAAAGCGGCTAGAGTGGGGGGGTTAGGCTGGATGCGGATTGCCTATGTCAATCCGGTAAGAGACTTTACTCGAGAGAGAGTTGGAAGCTCTCAATGTAATAGTTGTGAGGGAAGTATTAATATGGTTCGTGACTTGTCCCGTCTTGGACCTTGAGCTGTATTTATTGATATCACATACTCATGAGGTAGCTCATGAGATGATGCCAAGTGTCTGATCGATTTGGACACCAATGCTACCTTTGGCCCAAGGCCCATTGGTGGACGATGATCGAATACCGATAAGTGGGCTGGGAGGTAGTTTGGACCTTTTCCCTCGAAATCTTGTTCCTTTGTTGGGTGCATGTTAGTCCCTCGGACGGACACTGCCTTGGTTGATCGCCCTCGGTGACTCTGGATGTCAGCCACGAGTCTCACGGAAGTATCTCGGTGGTTACATTATATCGTTTGGTCTTAGAGTAATGGTGGCGTCGAGATTCTCTAAATGCGGTCCGTTAAACATCTCTGTCTTGACATGGTCGGGGTTTGGAAGTCCTTTCCTTAGCATTTCGGACTAGGCTGTGGGGATGTAGAGACCTCGGTATGCCGATTCACTTTAGGCGGACCATGTGAGGTCGGACGATCTTGAATTGGCTAGTTAAGCCGTGATGCGCTTTAGGACCGCTCTATGGCGCCCTTAACGGATTGGACATATTTCCGTATCAACATATGTCCCCCCAGTTTCCAAGTATCTTAGTAGAAGATAGTTGGTAACTTATGAGGATTAGTCGGTAATACGTGGGCGTATGATCGTTAATTAAGACAAAAAGGAAGAAATCCTTTTTTGTCGTGATCCGTCGTCCGTGCCCTTAAGGATTCATTATATCTCTTTCCCCCCCCCCTTTTCCCGCTACAGTCTGAGTTATCGCATAACTGGGACTGTAGAGGAAAAGATATATTTATCCGAGATATATGTGTAAAATGCGCTTAGGATCCTCATTTGTCTGGAAGGCATTACGTTGGGCGATTGTTGATTTTGTCCTCTTCGTAAGCCAAGAGGCCCAACAGGTTGTCTGCCCACGGAGAAAGATCGAGTAAAGAGGCGTGACCGTTGGATCGGGGCGACATCAGCGGTTGGGCGTGATCCGATTGATGTGGCGCGTCATCGACATTAAATCGATGTTACAGCCATGCATTACGGCGAATGATACGACCCTGGATTGGAGAGGATCAGCGGTGGGATTCAAATCGAGGGCGTGACTCTTGGCTATCCCATATTGCCCTTATAAATAGTCGAGCCATCATTTTCACACTTTTAGCAATCTCGAACTTCGAGCAATCCTTAGGCAATTCAAATAGAGCAAGGTTGATCCGACCATTGGGACTTGTAAGATTTTTGGGCCATCAAGCTGAGATCTGTAACCTCGGTGCAATACCCAAGTTCGATCATCCGTGGAACTTCCCTGTTTGGATATTTAGCAAGTAAGTATTCTTCTTTGGCCTCGTTTAAGTTGCCTATATTCGCTATACACCTATTGCATGTCTAGTGTAGCTTCCCTTGCTGCTTCCGTAATTGCGCCTGTCTTCAGTAATTGACTTTTCCGATACCTTTGGTTTAGACAATAATTGATGTGTTTCTGCTACATGCTCATAATATGCCAATTTTCTTCGTTGATGTCTTGTACTCTCATTTGATAAGTCCCATCCGACACCACCTGTCTTGACCATGCATGTTTGCTTGTAAATCGGTGTGGGCTGTGGTATTTGGCCATAAATTATTTCTTTCGTCATCGTGCCATAAGGGGCAGGTCGTGGTGCCAAAGGCACAGGTGCGTGTGCCTGGGTCTCGGGTTCCCTGTCCTTCTGTGTATAGAGAATCTTAGGGTTTAAACTTTTAGCGGACCTCTGGACTTAATAAGACATATAAATGAACTCTCGGACAATAACAATCATCATTTACGATCCGTTTCATACGCCTAGGATGTCGGGGCGATAGTCAAAAGCGTTCGCGGTAGCGGGATTATCGAGATGGAAGCGGTTTTGGGCGATGAATCCGTGAATCTGGCGTGTCCGTAGGAGACTTTCTTGTGGATGTCCTTTCTTCCGGAGATTAGGCGCTGACACGGAACCCGCAAGCGATTAGTCCTTGACAGACGAGCCGATTGGTCGGCGATGTTGATGGCGAGAACATTGGTCGATCTCCGACTATAGGCGGTGTGGGAGGCTCATAGATCCGAATGCCCGACTTGAGCAGGCGGCGGCGGGCATGAGGCGATGGCGTGGAGATGTTGAGGCGGAGTGGAGGACCGTGTTACGGTAGAAGCGAGCCCGTCTAAGCGAAACGCGTCCGGAAGACCGAAGGTGTCCTCGAGGGCGAAGAAGATGGTGAGGAAGAGGAAGATGAGGCGAGGAGGAAGAAGAAGAAGGATCTCTGTCCTCGTCCCTCTAGACGATCCAGTTGGCGGATTGCATTACACCCCACTGCGCCCGTTCAGTCCAATCTTCAAATAATCGAGGGCCGTGGTGCAAAAGCCGCTCGAGTAAAGTTCCCGTGTCCTGCGTCCGCTGTTACCATAGCGGATCAATTTGGAGAACGAAACATGAATGATTTGCTTCCACGTGTCCGTCGGGGTTAAGTGGAGGACATCCCAGTGGAAGTGGGAGATCCACGATTCCGTAGAAATCATGATTCGAGCACAGGCACGCCTTTTACAATCCGCCGCGGGTATATGCGTGCATGAGGTGGCCTTCTCCTGCGGATGGAAGATCCCCATTGCTCTGGTGAAAAACATCTGAACCATATTGGTATAGGTCAGTCGAGTTATCCCCAAGTCACAGGTAACCTTATTTGCTTTGTAGTCTTTTGCAAGAAGAAAGGGCACTGTAAACTTGAGAATTTTAGCGGCTCTTCCATGTCTCATTCGGTCAAGAATCCACTATTCTATACTTTCATGAATAGGAAACCTTACAACTTTATCTCGGACTCCATCTCGTCGTTGGGTGAAGTGGTGGGACAAATACATTTTAAATGCATGGCCACAAAGCAGAAGTCAGAAGCGTGAGCGATGGGGGCCCACAAAGTTTACGAGGAGAGCATCGGATGGCGCCCTCTTCAAGAATGTGGCTCCGTGGGTGGCGGCCATCCACAAGAAGCATGACCGCCTACTTATCCGTTTCACGGATTGATCGCCGACCACTTCCCTACCTTTGCGGACTAGCAGGTGAAGTAGAAGTGGGAGGAAGGCGGACTTGATGAGATTAGTTATTGGAGACTTTGGCATTTTCTCTTCTTCACTATACTTTATTTTGATCACAAGTGTACGTAATTCGATAATCCTTTAACCCTTTGTTTCTAACGCCCTTGGTTTGTTATGCGACTCCTTTGGTTTGACTACATCATGTCGACTCTCGGAGAGAAGAAGAGGTTGCAAAGGAGCAACAAGCTCTGGAAATCGACTGGTCAAGGACCAAGATCATCAACACTTCAGCAGGTCCGCCCATATCGGATCAACAGCTTTGTGTTACGCCCGAAGAGGAAAAGCGGAGTAAGGTGGTGAATTCGAGCCTTGGCGGTGCACGATAAGGTAAGGCTCACTCACAGCGGGCGCCACTGACACTCGAGCTCCACCGAGATGTACTTATGCGGGATGCCATTGTCTCGGGACAAAGAGGCGGCAAGCTCAAAGCTCCTGCTGCGAAGAGGCATCGGTTGTCGCGGTCCTTCCTGGACCAGTTGCTCTGGACAAGGAGTCTGGCGTGCTTGCAGACTCCCAGAAATGGAGCGAGTCGGAGGGTTGGATGCTCTATACCAGCGGGTAAATAATTTGTCCTCAATTTATTTGCTTCGTTCTTAATGTGACACAAATATAACTTGTATCTACTCGGGTGTTTCCCCAGCTTGGGTGCTTCATCAAGGCCATGCAGTGGAAGGCTAGTGAACGGGCCACCATCGAAGAGGACCTTCACAAGGCTGTGGCCACATCCGCGGACGAGGCGGAAAAAGTGAAGCAGTTGGAGATGAGGCTGAAGGAGGAAGAGGTGAGGGTCCATAAGTTGAAGACCGGTGGGAGAAGATCAAGGCGGAACTTCGACCACCGGGAGGTTCGTCGATAAAGCGATCTGAGCTTTCTGGATTTTAAGAACTTCTGGTCGGTGGTCTCCGTTATGTCCGTCTTCGCGGCCGTGACTTCTTGAATACGCTTCTTTGAAGTTCGACTTGGACAAGTCGGATGCCTTTGTTGGATGGGTTTGTGTCGCGATCGGACAGCTGCGATCGAGGACTTCTTCCACAGACTTTGGTGGAAGGCGGAGGATTAATCCTTCTGCGGCCTTGAGCGTGTCGAAGTGCTGTCGATAGTGTCTCGGACGGCGGTTGGCTGCGTGTGAGTTCGTGGGCGGTCACGAAGAAAGCGAGATTGAGATCGAGCGGCGGGCCTTTCCTACGAGGTTCGTCCCGGAAGCTCTTCTGAAAGTGGGCCTTGTACCCTTCAACGATTATCGAGCTTTCCTGCAGAAGTGGTTTGCCCTACCTGCCCGCGTTCTCGATCTTCCCGCTGATTACGACTTGTTCGCCCACGCTCAAGCTCTTGCTGCAGAAGCCACCAATCGGCTTGAAGCTGAAGAAGCTGGTCCAAGCCAGACTAGGGTCGAATGAGAAGTCCGGGGTATGCCCCGTTACGAATTCTGTATTTTTCTGTTGTATTTGCACCTTTTGATAACTCGGAATATCCTTCCATATTATGACAATGTTCCGTGTTTTATCCTAGGAGATGAACTTTTTATGCTTCCGAACGTTTTCTTGCTCTCTTCCTCGTTCCTTTCTCTATCTGTTGCTCATAAGCTGAGTTATTATAAATTACCCATCTCTTAAGAGCACGGACCACTGGAGATGGTATCTGATGCAGAAGTCAAATCATCATCTTTCCAATACCCGGACGGTTCGTCCCTTGGGATGCGAAATTCTTCTAGAAGGAGGAAGGTGAAACAGTGAAATAGTCATTATGACTACGTCTTTTCATCTTCTTAGTCGTCGGATGATTGACAGATGTCGAAATCTGAAAGACTTATTGCCACTATAAATAAGAGTGTGGTAATTCTCCCTTTTCACTATTGTACATCCCCTTATTCTTTCTAGTTTCGATAATGTCGGAATCGAGCGATGATCAGTATGGTCACTGGGTGAACTGTGCCTGCGGGAATATGCATCCGCCTATCTATCCGGGCAGGGGAACTTGGCGCGATCCGATCATCCTGGATTATGAAGGTGAGCCCCCTCAATGTCCCGGAATAGCCAGGAGACTGGCTGAAGAGGCGTGGCGGACCTTTGAAGTTGATTAGCGGAGAATTCGGATCGTGACAAGCTCGCGAGTCAGGCAGTGGTTCAGAGTCCCAAGGTTCAACTCCTGGGCAATGGTGATGTTCAAGGCGGGGTATGCCCCGTGGTAACATGTACCTTTCTCTTGACTCTTGTCGGACTGTATTATCTGTAGGTAGATGTTCGAATAATTTTGCTTATATAATTCGAACTATTTTTCCTTGGGTGGAACCTCCGTCTTTTCCTTCTTGCAGACCTCGTCGGTTGAAACTGATGCATATTTTCTCGTCAAAATTGGCTAAAAAACTCGGACGTAATTGAAGGGCCTGTTTGGGCCTGACTGGATAAATCCGTCTGGCCCAACACTGTTCAACCCAAATGAATAATTTAAGCCCATTGTCGACGTCGAAGTTCTGACGTGTCGGACGCACATTGGTTCGCCACTTCTATAAATACTGCGGATCTCTCTTGAACAAATCCAACTTCCACTTTCCAAATCCACTCAATAGCAAAAAGACGGTTTCTTGAATAGTTTCCCCCTCTTGACTCCCGTCCACTCTCAAATCGGCCTTTATCCTGAGTTTGAGAGTGGAGTGGGTGTAGAGGGGAAAATCGTTGAAGATCAGCTACCGAAAAGCATAGATCTCGGTTTGAATGTATATCCGCTCGTCTCCTCTACTTTCTTCCATCCCTACTTTAATGGCTCAAATCTCTCTTACGTTGGAAACAGTTTCCGAATTTCAAGAGAGTTTGAGTCTTTAAAGCCGGTGCAGCGAACATCTCTTCCTGTCTGCACCTTGTTTTCCCCAGATACCGGGCTTGCCTTCCATGTTTCGGTGGTATCCTGATAGATCCCGAGATGCTTAACCGTTTTCTTGTGTGCAGGTAGATTGAGTTCCTGGTCTCCGCTTTGACACGGAGGAAGCTTTTTTTTTTGCGGGAGCGATCTTTCTTTGGGAGATGACGTATCTCCAGAGACATTTTTCTGCCCTTTTCTCTTAGTGGTCGGATACCAATCCGTGATTGCAAATTGTACAGACATTATTAAGTGTAATTCGTCTATGTACGAACGAACTCTCTTGCTTTCTTTAATCGAACATTAGATCTCAGACGCAAAGGTCGAAAAATCATAAATCGAAAGATAGAAGTTGTATTGATTTGTCGGAAATCCAATTACAACTTGCGGGCTCCGTGGCCAATAACAAAAGGATCAATAAGGAAACAGAATTGACGGAGTTCCGTGTCACAAATGGTTGATATTGAAATGATCAATCGACATGATGGATTTCCGCGCAATTTTCTTCAAGCATAGAACTTCTGGAGGTTTCTAGCATTCCACGGGCCTTTGAGGAGATGTCGTTCTCATCTTCTAATACATAGCGCCATTTACTTTGGCCCAACAATCTTGTAGGTCCTTCCCACTTGTGCTTGAGTTTTCCCACATTGCTCGAGATGTCGGCCCGTCAGACACTAGGTCCCGACTTGCAAGTTCGCGCATATGCGTTCTGTTGTAGGCTCGGTGGTTGCACGATACCTAAGGATGTTTGCGATTACATCGGACCTTTTACATTTCAAACATGTCCATTTCGAATATCCGAGCTTCTCGGTTCGCCTTGTCTTCAAACTCTTGGATTCTCAAAGTCTCCTGCAATCTCGGATGGTATGGCGCCTACGAACGAACCATACACTAAGGAGAAAGGAGTTTCCTTGGTCGCGATGCGGTGGTGCGATCGCCCATGCCGCCTTCGGTCGTCCTTGACTTTCTTGCGAAGTTCTCAATCGCTTCTCGAGGATCTTGACTATTGTTTTGTTTGTGGACTCATTTGTCCATTGGCTTGCGGGTATCCAGCAGATGTAAATCGTTGTTCGATTTTGAAGGGCCTTGACCATTCCTTGACTATGTCACGAAGCTGGGCACCATTGTCGAGGCGAGAATCTGGGCGAGCCAAAGCAGCAGATGATATTCTTCCGGATAAAGGTCCTTTTCGACTCTCGGTAATGGTGCCATGACCTCGGCTTCTACCCATTTGGTAAAATACTCCTGACTCAATGAGAAACTTCTTCTTGGGTACCCCTCGGAAATGGTCCGACAATGCCGATACCTTGATCGAGCAGACGCTATGATTGGCGGAATCATAGGGTTCGTCGAGCGATGTGGGATGTTTGCGTAGTATTGGCAATCGACATCTCCGGACGTGGTCGGAATCTTTACCGATGGTGGGCGATAATAGCCTTGTCGTATGATTTTACGGGCAAGGTCCTCCCGGAATGACTACCACGACTTAGTTGTGTATCTCCTCAAGCTGATGCATGCTTCTTGAGGGTTCAAGCATCTCAGGTGGGTCCCGGAAAAAGATCTTTTGTACAGATCATCGCCCATTATAAAATATCTGTTTGCTCGGCACTGCACACTCCTTGATTCCTTCGGATCGGCCGGCAAAGATCCGTCCTTGAGATAGTTAAAAATGTCGGTCATCCAGTTTCTCCCCATGTCGAGTATCATGACCTTGTTGGAACTCATAGCCGGATGAATCGGTGATGGTGAGTAAATTGCTCTCCTTGTGTCCAAAGCTTATAGCGGTCACGTATTTTGCCAGGGCATCGGCTCTTTCGTTCCAAACTCTGTCAAACTTTTCCAGGATGAATTCCTCGAAGTGGCTGACCTCATTCTTGAGTAGCTCAAGATACTTGATCATTGAAGGACCCTTCGTGGCAAAATTTCCTGAAAATTGGGCTTGGACAATTGTGAGTCCATGTAAGCTTTGACCTTAGGGCTTGGAGACTTGGCGATGACCCCATCAAGAGTGCTTCATACTACGCCTCATTATTTGTAACTTTGAAATCGAGAAATCGCATAGTCGAGTTCCGCCTATGAGCTCTTAAGGTAGATTCAATTCCTCCCACTCTTCGGTGGAAGAACCATCGACTTCAATGTCCAAATATCGGAGGATGTTTTTGATTTGGAGATCTCCTGCGGCTTTGCGGTTCCGCTCTTGGTTCATTCTCTCCGGTGATTTTCGTTCTGATGCTGTCCGAACTGGGGTCTCTGGGATCATCAGCAAGTAGAAACATTTGGTTGACCCGAGTTTCTCCCTCTGACCATGGGAGGGGTCGATTGAGGAATTGGGCTTCCTCAAGGTTTTCTGGGTTGAACTTTAGAGTGCATTTGGATTTGGACTATATGTTTGGTGATTAAGCACTCGAACACTGGCTTATCAGGGACTTTCTCCGAATCTTTCTCTGGGTAACCCGCCAAAAAGTCGGCGAGGACCTGAGCCTTTTTGGCTGACGGAGCCTGGTAGCAAATGTCGTATTCGCTGAGCTCGATCGCCCACTTAGAAAGTCGTCCAGATTGGTCGGGCTTTCCCAGGACCTGTTTCAAAGGTTCCGTAGTTAGTACCACTATTTTGTGAGATTTGAAGTAAGGTTTTAACGATGCGGCGGTGTAAACCAAAGCGTGTCGAGTTTCTCGATCTTCCGTATCTTATCTCCGCCCTGCAATTTTGCTAAGATAGTAGATTGGCAAATGCTCGTTAGCTTGAATCCGTATTAGGGCGAACTCATTGCCTCTTCCGTAATTGCTAGGTAGAGGTGAGTGGTTCTCCTCGGCGAGCTTGGAAGCGGTGGAGGAGCGGAGGTATTCTTTCAATTTCTTGAAAGCCTCGGAACATTCATGTCCACACAAAGTTCTCTCCTTTAGGAGGTTTTGAAGAACGGAAGATTTTCTTGGTGGGAAATAAAACGACTTAAGGACATGAGACTTCCTATGAGCCGCTGTACCTCATTGAGGGTTTTCGGATGTGGTGGATCTAGGATCGCCTTGATTTTCTCAGGATTGGCGCTGATTCCCCTTTCCGTGACCATGTATCCGAGAAATTTTCCTCCCTTCACTCCGAAAGTGCATTTCGGATTGATTTCATCCCATACTTCCTTGAGGATGGAAAAGCAATTGTTGAGATGCTCAATATGCTCTTCCTCGGTCTTACTTTTAACGAGCATGTCGTCCGTAGACTTCCATCGTCTTTCGATCTCATCCTTGAACATTTGATTTACCCGATCATTTGGTAGGTGGCTCCAGCGTTCTTTAGTCGAATGGCATCACCTTGAAGATATACTCCTCCACCTTACGAAGGCCATTTTCTTAACGTCCTCCTAGCCATCCGAATTTGATAGAAGCCTTGGTATCGTCCATGAAGCTCGATGGCGCATCCGGAGGTAAGTCGACAGTTGATCTATCCGTGGCAATGGATACGGATCTTTGGGAAAAACTTGTTCAACCTTGTGAAGTCATTACACATTCGCCACTTACGGCGCCTTTTTAACCGAGCGACATTGCAAACCCGGTCGAGTGGCGGACTTCCTCGATGTGTCCGGCCTTTAGGAGTCGATCGACTTGGTGATATGATGGCATCCTTGATGGGGCCAAAGTCTTTCCTTTTACGCCGGATGTATTTGTTAAGCGGATCCATATTGAACGGTGTTGTAACCCGTGGGTCGATCCTTGGTCATCGGTACTCGGCGAACACATATTTGTTTTCTCGGGCAAGCGGCGAGCTTCATTTCTACTTCCACCTTCATTTCGGTTCGATCCTTGTTTTCTTCTCGGGATTGCCGATAATTTCGATCTCTTTAAGCGTCTCATGGGACTCGATTAGCGTTGTTCTAGAATTTTTCCTACGGCTTCCTATGCCGACTTGTGAGTTCTCCTTTACGGGTGGGAGGACGGTGAGCACGTTAGAGTCCTTTGTATTTGCCGCAGGCAGACGCCCTTCTTGTGGACATGATATAACATTCCACGCTTCTCGACATTCTGAGCTCTTGTCCGACTCAAAGGCCGTTGGGAACTTCATCTGTTGTGGAAGTAGATGAAACGACTCGGGCTGGTTGAGATCTGTGCGTCCGAAGATAGCCTTGTAGTCGAAAGTTTGTTCGACCACCACAGCGGACCTCTTGTGTCACCCTTGGGAAAGGTGCGAGAAAGCGTGTAACATGATACTTAGAGGGTCGTCGGTTCCTCCTCGAAACCTAATATGGAGGTGCACTCTGCCATATCGGACTCTTCCTAATGCCATCGATCCGGTGTCCTCGTAGATATGATGTTAGGAGCTTAGGTGTCAACCAAGATCTTATTCACTCGGTAGGTTGCAATGGTCAAGGAGACCACCAGTGGGACATCTGGGTTTTCGATGTCTCCTCCCCCTGTTGTAGGAGGAGGAATTTCACTGTCGTCGAATGATATAGCGTTAGTGCCTGGAATTGCCAGAATAGCGTATGCTCGGTCGTTGTTTCGGAGGTTTTGCGTGGTGCGCTCCCTTGCGTTCCTGCTATCTCCCCCCGTTGGTCCTCCCGCAATAGTGTTGATCACCCCGCTGTATGGGGCATTTTCCATTTCGATATCATCAGCGTATCGGTAAGAGCATTGGTCCGGATGGGGTGGATAGTTGGTTGGCGGAGGTGGCAAAGGCAGTGAGTGGGGCGGTGGTTCCGTCATCCCCTCCTCTCTCCTTTGCTCCGTTCTATCTTGTCGCACAGGTTCGTCCTTATAGATATGCTCCTTCAGTTTTCCATCCCTTATCAGGTGTTCCACTTACATCTTCGGTGAATCGATCGTCCGTTTCGTGTCGCGACACTTGTGAAACTTCATAGCCTTTTGCGTTCTTACTCTTACGGCCGTGAGGGGCTTGGCCGATGAATGTCCTTCTTCTCTCAACAATAGTTGCCAAGATGTCGGATCTTGGTCTGTTGAGCCGGGTATAATCCGCATATCGTCTTGGCGGACTTCTATCCCTGTGAAAACCCCTGTCTCTTTGATCCCTTCTTGAATCGAACTTTGTCGGGCGTTGGTCTTGCTTCGCCGTATCCTTCGCTTTCTTGGAGCTGGCCCTCACTGGAACATTCCTTCTGTAATCTTCTCCGTACATCACTTGCTCACAGATGTCTTCTAAGTACTTTTCGCTCCTTACTTCTTGACTCGAGAGTTTTCTTCGGAGTTCCGAGTTGAGAGTATTAGCATACAGGTGTCGGACCCGTTCTTTAATACTGTGTGGCTCAACCCGAAGAATCTCCGTGTGAAATCGATCTAAGAAAGTCCTTAGATCCTCGTGTTCTCCCTGTATAACGCCTGCTAGATGCTCCACGGTACGTTTTCTCCTCTTGGATTTGCCGAATCGAGCCAAGAATTTAGAAGACAGATCTGCGTACGACTGTATCGATTTATTCGGCAAAGAGGTGTACCAATCCATGGCAGCCCCGAAGAGAGTGGACGAGAAAGTGAGGGCTTTGGTGTTGTCACTCATTCCTTTGGAATCCATCTTGCTGTTGAAGTGGGTTAGGTGACCCACGGGACAAGCGTCCCCATAGTAGTATTCCAAGTTTGGAATCACTTGGTCCGAATTCTGTTCTCTCCTTCTCTCATGATCTTGTCACCTGAGGATTTGGCGCGCTGGTAGTTATCTGCTCGTGATCTTTTACGAGACGTCCGAGGCTTTGAATCTGAGCTTCTAAAGCCTTTTGCTGGGCATAGATCTCGTCTGCCGTCATGATCTCCCCTGTCCTCGGATGCATGGCTACGTCCGCGGGAAGGTCGTTCATGCGGGCTCTTGGAATGGTTTCCGCCACTTGATCTCTGTCCCTCGGGGGCACTGGGGGTGGGGCTTCCGGGAGTCTATCGTTCACGTCTTGATGCTCTCTCCTCACTTGGCGGCTTCCTTCCCCTGGGATCTGCGGTGGCCCCTTTGTCGATAGATCTCGCAAATCCTCCTGGGGTCGCTGATCCCCCAATCTCTGCCCGATCGGACGTTTCCTAGACATTGCTGGCTCTGCCTGAGGAGGCGTAACCACTGGCGGAGTGGTTTGTTGTGGAGGAGTGTTGTTGGACCCCAGGCACCCTTGGATGATCGTTAGCAACCTGTCAAATTGCACCTCGCTCAATCCAAGGTCGTTAGTGCGGACAATGCGTCCATCAGGCATCGTGAATTGTTGGGGTGCGGGTGGGCCTTGAGCTCTGTCGGGCTTCGGACCGCATCTTCTTCCGAAGAAGGACTGGCTGTGCGTCCCTCACTTGGATATCTCCCCCTTACCGTCGCAGCCCTGCGTCCTCGGGTGGACTGGCGTCCCCGCGGGCGTGGTGGTGGAGTTCTTACTTCTGTAGTACCAACTCTTGTTGTTCGTCTTGTTCTTGCCATTGGTTCACTCGAAACACCGATGCTTTTTGTAAAGTTCCTGACGGCGCCAAAATGTTGAGGGTGAACCTCGAACACTAACAGTGAACTTATTACAAGACCGATGCAGCCCACCTCCTACTTGAAGTTGAAGGATTACTCTTCGAATCGGTCACTGAAGCGACTAAGTGGGGAGTTAAATTGGATGCGGATTGCCTATGTCGATCGGTAGAGACTTTAATCGAGAGAGTTGGAAGCTCTCAATGTAATAGTGAGGAAGTATTAATATGGTTCGTGACTTGTCCGTCCTCTCTTACCTTGGTCTTGGACCTTGGTGTATTTATAGATATCACATACTCATGAGGTAGCTCATGAGATGATGCAAGTGTCGATCGATTTGGACACCAATGCTACCTTTGGCCCATGGCCCATTAGTGAGCAGTGATCGAATCCGATAAGTGGGCACAGGAGGGTAGTTTGGACCTTTTCCCTATGAAATCTTGTTCACTTTGTTGGAGTGCATGTTAGTCCCTCAGACGGACACATGCTTGGTTGATCGCCCTCGGTGACTCTGGATGTCGAGCCACGAGTCTCACGGAAGTATCTCGGTGGTTACATTATATCGTTTGGTCTTAGAATAATGGTGGCGTCAGAGATTCTCTAAATGGTCCGTTAAACATCTCTGTCTTGACATGAGTGGTTTGGAAGTCCTTTCCTTAGCCATTTCGGACTAGGCTGTGGGGATGTAGAGACCTCGGCCTATGGCCGATTCACTTTAGGCGGACCATGTGAGGTCGGACGATCTTGAATTAGCTAGTTAAGCGTGATCGCTTTAGGACCGCTCTATAGGCGCCACTTAGCGGATTGGACATATTTCCGTATCAACACAACCGATGCGCTAAAGTCACTACACCCTCACGGCTAGTCCGAGCTATTTGGAAAAGGACTTCTAAACAGCTCGTCGGCCGAGAGATGCGAAGCGGACGGACGAGAGAATCTCGGACGCCACCATCAATCAAGACCAAGCGTATAGCAGAACTCGAGATATTTCCGTGAGACTCTTGGCTCGGACATCGAGTCACCAAGGAAGATCAACCATGACTGATCATCCGATGGACTAACACGGACCCAGCAGTGAACGGTACTCAAGTAGGAAAAAGGTCAAACTACCCTCGGGCCCGTTGATTAGTATGGATTCTTTGTTCACTAATGGGCGTAGCGAAAGGTAGCATTGGTGTCCAAATCTGAAGTGTACACTTGGCATCATCTTGTGAGCCACCTCATAAGCATATGATAACTATAAATATAGCACAAGGTCCAACACCTTAAGGTAAGCAATATCGGTGTGGGAATCCCTAAGTCAATTCCCAAGTGTTATCATAATCCTCATAACTATTACATTGAGAGCTTCAACTCTCTTGAGTTTCTTCTGAGTTGACATAGGCAATCCGGGTAACCCATTCTAACCCTAGTCTTTTAGTGCAGAGCTCGGACCCGATTACTACGTCCGACCTCAGTGGGAGCCTTAAATCGGTTTACTGTAATAGTTTAGTTAGTTAGTGTTAAGAGGTTTTACCTCAACATATATATATATATATATATATATATATATATATATATATATATATATATATATATATATATATATATATATATATATATATATATATATATATATATATATATATATATATATATATATATATATCTGTGTGTGTGTATGTGTATGTGTATGTGTATGTGTATATGTATATGTATATGTATTTGTATATATGTATGTCTGTCTGTCAGTGAAAGGATCTCGGAGACCCCAAAATATTTTTTATTTGAAACAATCAATTGGAGGGAAATATCCAAATCAATATATATATATATATATATATATATATATATATATATATATATATATATATATATAAAGGGTGGAATTAGTACTAAAAACCATTAACCCTAATCTTCCTTTAAAAGAAAAGGAAAAGGAACATCCTGTCCTAATATTCAACCACCTCCTGAAATATCAGACTATAAGTTAAAGTCTATGAAGGAACTTGAGAAGTTTTTAACCGAAAAATTTAAAGATATGAAAGTAACAACTTTACGTGATGTTGTCTGAAAATCGACTACAAAAGAGTAATCAATGATGAAATTAATAAAATTTGGGAAAATGGGGTGATAAACCCGTCCGAAGATGTCTTTATAGGAAACCTTCTCCTATAGATACTTTACATGAGAACAAGAGTATATCTGAATAATAGTTATAATGGCAAAAACATGAATGAATGGAACTTGGATGCTTATCTTTGATAGACAAATTTATAATATGATTCATAGAATGTTTATGTATTATGCGATTTGTAAAACAAATGGTAACACTAATAAAAATGTTACCAAAGCGATTGTATTTGGTTTTACGGGACAATTAAAGGGTTAGTGGGATAATTATCTTTCCCACGAAGGAAAAGATCATATTTTTAATACTATGAAGCAGAAGATCAAGTCTCGATTGAAAATGGGTTTACACTTTAGTAGTCACTATTATTGAACATTTCTGGAAGATATTCCGATAATAGTGAATATCAGAACTGTTTTGCAGAATTTAAAATGCAAAACACTGACTGATTTTTTATGTTATAAAGATACTTTCCTAAATAGGGTAATGGAGTTACCTAAATGTAATAGCCAACATTGGAAATCAAAATTTATTGATGGACTTCTGCATTATTTGCATAAAGGGTTAGGAAAAACCTTAGAAGAGATAAGGTTTCTATCCTTTATGAAGATTATACTTATGGCAGGTTAATTGGAACTTGCATACAAGAAGGCTTAGCCTTGTGTAATGAGATTAAATTAAATCAACAAATTAAATGACATAATTTGAAAAAAATAGCCCAGTTAGGACAGTTCTGTGACCAATTTGATCTGGATGTACCATCCACATCAACACCCATAAGTCGAAAGATAAAGTGACTTATAAGGGAAAAAGAAGAGCATTACTCTCCTAAAAATTAGAAATTTGTAAGCAAAGAAAAGAAGATAGAAAAGAAAGAAAAGCGGATCAGAAAGAAACTTATAGTTTATGGCCAATGTGGAAAACTTGGCCATTTGCAACAAATTGTTGGACTAAGCGGAAAATAAACCGATTAAAAGGCATGATGATTTAAAGGAAACTCTTTCAAAAATACTTTTGAATTCTGATGAAGAAAAGAGTAAAGATTCTTCTGAAGAATCAGATACTTCTGATAGTACTGAAGAAGAGAACTTGAAAGTTCTTGATCAAGAATCAGTATTGTCTAATTCAGAATCAGAATGTGAATCTTGCATCCTTTGGACAGTCATGTATCAAGGAAAAAGGAAAGACAAATGATGATAAATTCTTTAATAAAGAATTTTACAAAATCCTTTCACAATTTCAAGGAACTGAAATAAATGTTCTAGATGGCAATAATATTATTGAATTTGTGAGACCTACAACAATATTTTCAACATATCGACTTAGTTAGGAGGTACAATGCACTAGACGTCCATTCATTCCATTATTTTCCGTTCATACTCACCTACGACACATGCAAATTTATTTCAAGTGACTTTCGACTAACTCGTCATTGACTGGAAGGGAAATAAAGTAAATTTTACTAATAAATAAAATTTAGTACATGAACCAAATGAAGTTAAAAGCTAAGAATCTATCACATAAATTAAACAAGACTAGTGTTAGGGAATGGTCATGTAACACATGACAATGTTGACAAAGTCAACCAATATATCTATAAATAGGCTCCACTCACTCATCCCACTTAGACTCTTTCCACAATTGAAGAAGGTAAAGGAAGAAATTCTCCCTTCTTTCTCTCTCACTTTCGGTTGTTCCTTTCACCCCCTCAATGTTTTAATCTTGCATGCAACACCAAGATATGAAATTCTACTCCTCAAGCATTATGATGATGCTTGCAATTTCATAATCCATCTAAGAGAAGGAGGTGTTACACTAAGTAAACAAATCCTTCTATTTTCCTCATTCTTGCTAGGTAACTCATTGAAGGAGAGCACTAGCAAGGCAAGGAATCAACAATCCTCCGTAGATTTGCAAGAAAAGATCACACAACTTCACAAAGGTGGGTAAAATCTTCAATCATCACTAAGCCTCTTTATAAATCTTTCTTGATTAAATGCATGTAAAGATTTAGGGTTCTTGGTCACTTGTTAAAAATCGCCTTATAAAATGTTATAAATTGTTCATATGTGTTTAGATGATTTAGAAAGTCTATTGCATGTTAGATTTAGGGAGTAAAAGGTAAAAATCTTGAACATCCAACATTTTCGTATGGGAAAATTACATAGAGCTACCCTCTTAGTGGCTCCTCGCTCATCCGAATCCCCATTAGTGGAACAATTACATATAAGTCCAAAAGGTTGTTTTTTGGTTGACCAACAAGATTATAAACAAACCAAACATGCCTTAGTTATTTTAAACTACTAAACTATTAACTTCTTCAAAACAATTTAATTATTAAAATTTTAACTCTTCTTCCCCAATCCCCACCACCACCAAAATCCTTTAGGAGCTCGGTGGAAGCTCGAACTATTTTTTATTGAGCTTCCATGGAAGCTCGGATCGAAACTTCCATGGCGGGCTCAATAAAAAAAAAACAGGAGCTTCCAGGAGCTCCAGTGGCGTGGCGAGCTCCAGTGATCCATGGTGGAAGCTCCGATCAATAAAAGAATATTTATTTTATTATTGTTATTTAATTAAGTACATACTATACTAATAAGATTTTCAAATGCTACTAGGCACATTTGTTTAACAAAATACATGAAAATGCTATTGTACAAAATGATTTTTAGAAACAATACTTATATATAAAATGTACTACATAGTGCTCGACACTTTCGTAGCGTAATATATATTAATATGTATATACTTATAGTGAAAATTTTTGAAATAAAATGATAAAATGGTAAGTTTTGGTGTATAAATAGCCTCCAATTAACTTCCAAACGATCAGTTTTTTTTAAAAATAACGGTCATAATTCAATTACATGTAAGCATATAGAAGTTCAGGTTTAATTACATAGAAGTCCACATGTGCCATGCGTGGCGTGATAAGTTAAAATTTGTTTGGCAATTTCTAAAAGTGATAATTGAATAGGGGCAAAATGGACTTTCGACTTTTAAATGGCAAAAGTCAAATTCGTGTACTTACATGTAATTGATTTTTATCTCACTGGATTTGGATGTTATTGTTCCACTAACGGGTGCCTATCTGTAATTACGAAATCTAACAGGGGGTCCATATGTAATTTGCCCTTTTCGTATGTAAACTGTCATGATTTTGTAAGATTTGGGTAAAATAGAATTATTCACTTTTTTATCGATTCTGATTTTTCTGGTAATATCCAACACGGTAAAGAAATCTGAAATTGGAATGACAATAATCGGACATGCATGTAATTAACTAAAAATAGTACACTCTAGCGAATTAACAGGTAGCGAAAAACAAGGGTTACTTACAAAATCCTTCATTTCAGTACCTTACTCCGAATTAAATGGCCTAAGATTCTGTAAAATTATAGAACTTTGAATTATCTAACTTTTCCGTAAGATTTGGAATTTTTGGTGTAGTAAGGAATATTTATTTATTAAAATGCTATCATTGCTCCCTGAGAGTGTTTCACTTAGCAAAATCATTGTGGCTAGAATACTAGTTATAATTAGCCCTATGGTAGTCATTGGAAAGATAAGACATTGAACCATTATAAAAAAAAAGTGATATAAGGTTTTAAGGGTGATTTATAGCACTGGAAGTATTTTACTAGCTAGGACTTGCAATCTGCCCAAACTTAAATATACAAAGAATGGAAATGTAGACTTGTGACATAGGTGGAGGGTGTATGGACCTAAAATAAACTCAAGAACAAAGTGAATAATGAACTATAGACTTAGATATGATGTACTTCCTAAAATGGTATGATGTTAACTAAGATCAAGAGGAAAATAACTTAAGTTAGTCTCATTTATTAGTAAAGAATAAACTTCGAAAGAAAGAAGATACTTCATATACCTATACATGAACCTACCGATAAAGGAATAAATAAGAATCCAAATTTTTTAAAAAGATGAAGACATGAAAGAAATATCGAGGGTGACAACCTCGTTAAAAAGAGTACAAACGAGGGTGGTAAATGTTGATACGGACATGTATCCAATCCGTTAGGGGTGCCGTAGGCGTATCCTAGGCGCATCAATTTGAAATAGCCAATTCGGTACTAGTCGACCGTCGATGGTCCGACCTAAGGAAAACCATTTGGTCAACTAGTACTTACAAATCAATACACCTTCTCAACTAAGTCCGACCAAGCTAGGTGTCGACTTCGAACGACAAAAGGTCACATGGTCCTTCCAAGTACCCAAGTATCGGTCCTAGGATGCAAGCGGACGGACAAGAGAATCTGACGCCACCATCACAATAAGACCAAGCGTATATAACATAACCTTTGAGATACTTCGTGGAACTCTGGCTCGGACGCCTTGAGTTACCTAGGTAGATCGAATGACGAAGGATACATGCGAAGGAGTTACACGGACTGAGCGTGCGGAGCAGTACTCTCGGAGGGAAAGGTCGAACTACCCTCCTGGCCCGATAATTAATCTTGGATTCTTGTTCACTATTGGGCCGTGGGCGAAAGGTAACATTGGTGTCCAAATCGAAGCATACACTTGGCACCATCTTATGAGTCACTTCATAAGATATGGTATCTATAAATATAGCGCAAGGTCCAAGACCTTGGGTAAGGAAAATCTAAGTCGATTGATATCATAACCTTCCTCATAACTATTATCTTTGAGAGCTACCAACTCTCTCTTGAGTAAAGTCTCTTCTGGGATTGACATAAGCAATCCGGGTAACCCTTCTAACTGACTTAGTCCTTTCGGATACTCCAGCTCGGACGGTCTTGCTCCGGACTACAAGTTGGCGGATCTTAGACTAGGTTACTTGTAATAGTTTAGTTAGTGTTGGTGTCACCCTCAACATTTTGGCGCCGTCTATGGGAAACTTTACAAAAGGTTTATGGCCAGAGTTAAGTGATGGCAAGAACAAGATGAACTGCGGACTAGTCTTGCGGTGTTGAACTCCACCCCACGTCAGCGTGGGCGTCCGCCCACAGGGACGAAGGGACCTTGTGGTGAAAGGACCTTTGGAAGGAGATATCCGGCGGCAGTCGCAATGACGAATCCACAGATGAGGAGGAGGCGTTCCGCGAAGTCTGAAGTATTCCTAAGACGTTGTACACGAGAACCGGGAGAGGATCGTCTGAGTTTCTCGGCGAAGCTCAAGGTCCTCCACAGCGACACTTTACCATGCCGGACGGTCGTGTAGTCGCCTTTGGTGACTTGATTAGTGAGAACCAATTGGTCGATTGTTCACGATAATCCGGGTTATGCAGGGTCTAACAATGTCCAACCCCAACAAGCCACTCCATGATGCAAATCAAGGCAATAAGAGCCTCTATCAAGGAGCAAACGCCCGATCCAAAAGGTTGAGAATCGGCTACCACAAGAGGATTTGCGGAACCTCTGAGCAGAGAACTTCCACATCGGGCTCGGCGAAGGAAACCCCAATGGACAAAGAGCATATCAAGAAGAGAAATGGGCGACTTAGAGTTACGGCCGGATAGCATCGCGGGCTAGAGACCATGTAGCGAAACCATTCGGTAGTCCGCTAGAAGAACTCCCGCGGATGTAGCAATTCATCCTAGAGCGGAGAGATGATGGCTGGAAGAAATCTATCTTGAACAAAAAGCCTTGGAGAGATTCTAAATCTCGGACGCTTGGTAAAGGATCATGGCGGATAGCTACTAGTGCGCCGAATCCTTTGTGCGATGAATTATGAGAGAAAAGGAAAGGAATAGAAATTTGGATCAAGTGATTCCGAACTTGGAATACTATTATGGGGATACCTGTCCCGTTGGCCAGCTGACAAGGTACAACAGTAAGATGGATTCAAAGGGATGAGTGACAATCTGAAAGCTCTCACGTTCTCATCTACTCTCTTCGGAACAGCCATGGATTGGTATACTGCTTTGCCGAACAAGTCGATAAGGTCATATGCGGACCTCTCCTCCAAATTTCTAGGACGATTTGGAAAATCAAAAGGAAGAAAGCGCACTGTCGGGCATCTGGCAGAAGTTATCCAAAGGGAGCAAGAGGATCTAAGGGCCTTCCTAGATCGCTTTAACACGAAAGTTCTTCGAGTTGAGCCACAGTATTAAAGAGCAGTCCGTCACTGTATGCTAATACTTTCAATTGAGCTCATGAAAACTTTCTAGTCGAAGTGAGGTGAAAAACATTTGGATGATATCGTGAAGAAGTGATGTATGGGGCGAAATCGAAGGAATGTTCAGTGGAGCTGGTTCCAAGAAAGGAAAGGAGCCGATGAAGCGAAAGCAGCGCCGAAGTTTGACCAAAGAAACATTATAGGGATAAAGGTTTCAGCGAGAAAGGAGTCCGCCAAGGCGGTTCGCGGACTACACTCGTCTCAACAAACCAAGATCGACATCTTGGCGACCATTGTTGAGAGAAAGTTGGATATCAATGGCGAAAGCCATCTCATAATGTCGGAGAAACAAGAATGCAAAGAAGTGCGCAAGTTCCACAAGAGTCGTGGTCATGAGATGGTCGATTGCATTATGAAAGCGGAGGTTGAACATTTGATAAGAGAGGAAAGTTGGAAGAGCATGTCTATACGGATGAGCCTTCCGACATGATAAGGCAGACGAAAAAGGCATGTGAGCTACTGAGCCACCACCCCACCTCTATCCTTGCCACCTCCAGCACCGTCCGCCTCCATGAGAAGCCCATACAGTCGATGATAGCGTTGAAATGGAGAACCCTCCATACGGAGTGATCAAGCGAGGCGATAGTAGGAATGAGGAAACGAGCAGGCTCGAATCTCGAACAATGACGGATCGTATCTTTGCTCCGGCAATTCAAGGGACAAATGCTATATACTTTGATGATAGTGAAATCTCTCTTCCCTCGGCGGGCGAAGATATAGATGATCCGGATGTTCTGGTGGTTTCTTTAACCATCGAAGCTGTTGGTCGAGATAACGGCAAAGTAAAAGACTAGGGGGTGAATAGTCTTTTAAAACTTTGTCGATAAACACGATTACATGATAAGGCGGAACGAAAAAGGCATGTGAGCTCTGAGCCACCACCACCTCTATCCTTGCCACCTCCATTGACCGTCCGCCTCCATGCGAACCGGCCCCATACGAATGCGATGATAACATTGAAATGGAGAACCCTCCATACAGCGGAGTGATCAGCGAGGCGATAGTAGGAGCGAGAACGAGCGACTCGAGAATCTCGGAAGAATGGCGGATCGTATCTTTGCTCCGACAATTCAAGGACAAATGCTATATACTTTGATGATAGTGAAATCTCTCTTCCTCTGGCGGGGCGAAGATATAGATGATCTGGATGTTCATTGGTGGTTTCTTTAACCATCAAGCTGTTGGTCGGATAACGGCAAAGTAAAAGACTAGGGGGGTGAATAGTCTTTTAAAACTTTTGTCGATAAACACGTTCTCGAAACACAGGGGTTTTGATACTTAAATTGAGGCGGAAGACTTTAAGATAGGTAAGTGCGAAACAATAAGTATATGTGTGCTTTCTTTGAAATGTAAATCTGAGAAAGGTACATGACCGAGTAAATATAGTGGTATCACGGAGGTGGCGTAATCCTCCAACTAATCAACTTGGTCTTTACGAGACCTAGAATTCACTAGAACAGATAATTGAGTTCACCTTACAATAATCCTATTCTAAGATTCCTAAATAAATGGTTCAACCAAATGTTCCCCCTGAGTTATTCCCCAGCTCCTAGAGCTAAGTACTTCCTCTACTCAGATAACCTTGGAGTTATTCCTTGATTTCCCAAATCAAGTACTTCCTCTACTCCACGCCTTGATGGTGTTGGTTATAAGGTTTGTCAGAGAGGCTTCTCGTATAACTTTTCAGTTATGTTTTGAGAGCCTAATAGAACAAGACTACTTAAAACACTTGTTCGGTGGATGACGATGCGCTCTTCTTGACCAGTAATTGATGTCGATTACGGAGAATGAGCTTGAGAAAGGGTGTCGGCGATTCAACTCTTTCACGAATAACAATCTCTTGTTAAGGTTCAGGACAACTTAGAACTACTAGCGATTCTTCAAGCAACAGAAAGCTTTCAGAAAAGGTAGTAGAGTGATTGAGAGAATACTTTGCTTGATGGTAAGTTTGCAAGATAGAGCATTCTAAGGTGTGTATTTCAAGCATCTAAGTGTGTGATATATATAGATAAATTTGAGAGGCGTTTGAATTGTATCCGTTGTGCTCTCTATCAAATTATATCCGTTTATATCTTGAACTATGTACTCAGAAGTCACTACCTTATGTTTCAGAGAGGACTTGCTTTTGCTGACATTTACGCGATGCATTTAATGCATAGTACTGTTCATTGTCCTTTAGTCTCAATGGATACATGAGCCTTTCTGATGGCTTGCATGTTCCATACTCATGATGTCATATGTCCAGAATCATATTTCGAAAGTAAGTAAATATACTTAAGAAAGGATTAAGGACATAGTCTTTCTGAGTTAGACTAAACCTTGATATCTTCATAAATCTTGTGCAATCTTCAGTCTTCTAATCTTCAGAAAAGCTCCATTGCTAGGATTGATCTTCATTGTCTTCTGAAAATAAAGATTACACTCATAGACCTATAATCCTAATACAAGATTTACTAGACTAATCATACTCAGTGATTTCCTCTTTTACAATGTTCAAGTGAACGAAAGTACTTAATCACCTTTACGCTAAGATAAGAACATGTGATGAGTGATCAAAATACTAACATATATTCTAACAAATTTCCCCTTTTGATGGGTCATCCATGACTATCTTTTAAATCCTATTACAAATTTGTAACCACGGAAGAAAACAATCCACCACTTAATTATTTCAAATGATATTCAATTTTAGTTGAATTAAGTGCAGAAAGTAAACATCAACCAAATCACAAGAAGTGATCTTTGCTGATATGTTGTCATCTATTAGAATGTATCCGAGAGTATGATCTTCAGATAGTGCAGTTCTGAGAATAAGATGCAACTTTACGAGATAGAAATTGAAACAATCGGCAAGATTACAAAAGTAACAAAGCATACTAAGTAAATTAGAACAAAGGAGAATCGAAGCTCGGAGAGTATTCTAATGTTACTAGTCTTCAAGTCTTGAAATGCAACTTGGGTTCGGATACCTCAAGTTCTTGACATCCTTCTGGATCGATTGACATGATCATCCACTTTTCCGCATTCTTGGACATAGTCATAAAGAATCCTTGACGAGCTCTGTCTTTACGGATAAGTCACATATTTCATGGTAACTCTTGCGAAGCTTGTGATTCTTCATGAAAGTGTTTGACCAGTACTTTCCCAGACCCGGACCGAGCATGGTCTACTTGCGGTGAGATAGGTTGAAATACTTGTATATTTCTTCCGGATAGTGTATATCATCTAGGTATTCATCGATGTCATATAGAATGACTCATGGGTTGAAACACCTAGTTTTTTTTTGTAGCTACCATCCGGTTTCTTACCTTGTGTACATCATCGGGCTTTGGGTAAGGACGAGCAAAAAGAAAGATCCATCTTTACGGCTTCATTCCTCTTTTCTACTTCAAAGTTTAGCAGGGCATGAAGGTGCTCGGGTTTTAGCAATTAAGCTTGCCTTCTCTCCATTCGGGATCTGGTTGAGGATGGGAGTTGAAACTTATCAATGACAAGTATATGTTGTAGTTGCAGAATCCAATACCATATCTTGTTCACAATGCACCTATATGAAGACTCTTCATTACTAGACTTCACATACTCAATTATGGCATCATTTGTCCCTTCTTGATGAGTTTCTCTGTTTACTCTAAGCCGGGAATCCTTCTTGCCTTTACATTAGGTGGCCTTACGTGGGATATCCTCTAACCCTTTCTTCACCTTGGGAAATTTGTCTTTGGTGGATGTTCCTTGTATTGACTTGGTATTTCGGAAGGAGTTACATTGCAAAGCCCTTCTTTGCCGGAGGAGGTTGTGAAGTAGTTGCTTGTCTCATTTTCTTGTGAAGTGGATGTTCATACATGTCAGACTCATCCTCATCATCCTTTGAAGTCCAAAATTGGAGACTTGCTTTCTTGGCCTCTTACTTCTCCTTCTTCCTTTTCTTCTTTTGGAAGTTTTCTTCTCTTCTGAGATTCTAAGGGACTTGGCTCCCCTAGTTCTCATGCTTCTCAGCCTTCTGGTTGGTTGATCTGGAACAACTTCTTCAGCAAGGGTGTCTCAAGTGGTTTCCTTAATGACAAGTTGACTTGAGGAGGGAGGATTTGATTATTTTCTTTTTCTTCCTCTGCCTTTCTGAGACATCTCTTCCCCCTTAGTCATGAATGGTGACTCATGATAGCATAAGCTGGAGAGTGATTCAAAGTTCTTTTGGAGATTGTTGTGCACCTGTCTAATTCTTGAAGTTCCTTCTTGACTCTTTATTACCCTTTAACAGTTCTGCTCTTATCTTGAGCTCTTCAAGCGGTCTTAGGATGGCGTTGGCTTGCGGAATGACATGGGCTTCTTCATTCAATCTTTGCATTAGCATTGTTACAATCCTCATCCTGACCAACCCTAGGTATTTTTGAGAGAGCTATCTTTGGTTGCTCTGTTGAGTAAGCGATGTGATGGCTTCATCTCTTGGGATGATTTTAGCATACGTGTCTTGGGCAACTAGTGTCTCTGAGTTCCAAAAGACCTTTGTTCCTTGCAGTGCTTTTCACTTCTTGAACTACCTGGTGCAAAGAAGATATGAGGAGCAAGTAGGGCTCTCTTTTGCTGAGTGATAAGTCTCTCATCTTCTTCTGCAGTAATCAAGTTGTGGTCTTCTTCAGCATCACTCTCATAATCCTTCTACGGGATTGTTTGCAAGTGGCTAACATCTTTTGTTTGCCTTGGGTATGCTAATATACGAGAGGATGTAGAAGGTCTTTACGATCTGACCTCGACATCATCCTCTTCATCATCATTGTCATCCATGGCATCTATCTCGGTTGTGACAACAATGGCATTCTTGATTTCTTTGCTCATCTAGGGTGCGAATTCCTTGGCATTAGCTTCTTTGAGCTTTTTAGTTTGGCCTCCTTTTCATCAACAAGAGCTTGACACTCAATCTTTGATTCTCTTTTCTTCTTCAACACCTTTACGAGTTGTTCAATCCACGAACTTTGGTTTGAAATTTCTTCTATGGCATCATTGTGCTCGACTGTTGGATATCTTGATGAGACTTGGGAGGTGATGATGAGGCTCTATGAGCATTTGAAGGTAGCCTTTTCTCCACTTCCTTTGCTAGCTTTGAATCCGCCTTGTCGGGTTGGGATCATCATTACGATCATCATCATCATCACTCTTGTTCTTTGCTTCTTGGTTTGGATGCTCGGAGGAGGTTCTTGATAATCATTTCATCCATCTCCTCGTCATCTTACGAAACAAGGTTGATCACATTTGGGAATGTAATCATCCTCCATTAACTTCTTCTTGTTCAGGATAAGTAGTGAGCTTCTTGGGCAAGGTAGGATGGTAACAATCTGCTCTTGGGTTTGAGCATCCATGAGACTTGAGATCTGCTATAAGTCTTTGTGCTACTTCATGAATGAAGTCTTCATGCATTAGAGTGGCAAATGAGTAGGACTCTGTTGGGAACAATGCATGGATATAATCTTCCAGATTGAAGGCGATTGCTCTCTTTTCTGGGACGTCGATTACTCGGCTAATTGGAAAGGTCGCCTTTACGAGTTTACCATTATGCGAAGCACTTGAGATGTTTCTTTAAAGTGTGTACGGAAAGCCTTGAGTAAATCAAGCGGCACTAGACTTTGAGCACGAAGAAAGGGATCAAGTTAGTTTTGTTCAAACCACTTGAGTTAGTATCGTATTGCAAAAGTAAGCTTTATGAGCATACGTAGAAACACTAGGCTCATTATCACGTATACCTTGCTTGGTCTCGAGACCACGGATACCTTGTTGTGAGGACAAGTCTTATCCTCATCAACCTTTCTTTCTGCTTGAACCTGAGAATTAGAATCAATTATGGTTTCAGAAACTTGTTTATCAGAGAAAGATAGATAGAAATATGATTTCTGAGGCTTCACTTACTTCCAAGTGAGGAAGCTCAGTAGCATGTTCCTCAGAAACCTTGGGGGTTACTGGCACCTTTCTGGAATCTTGCTTGTTCGTGATTTCGGTTTCCTTTGGAAGAGATAACACTACTGTTTCTCCATTCAATTGTTCTTCTGACTGAGCCTGTAAGAACAAACATAAAAGATTTAGTAGTGGGTTTTCCAGATCATTCTTGAAGGAGACTATTACTGATTACTTAGCTTCTCAACAGAAGGCTCAGTAAATGTTTCCTCAGAGAGCTTTTCAGCCTCTGGAATCTCTTGGTGTTGGGTTGTTGGGTCCACCACTACTTCCTCAGTTGGAGCCTAATAAGAGACAAAAAGAAGTTAGAACACAAGATATGAATGTTTCAAGCAAGTTATTTCTTATTAGGAGATAACTTAACTACCTGTAGGACAGGCTCTTCTTGTTGTTCTGAGGTTGAAGGAACCTCTTCTTCATTCAGAGGGGTGGACAAATTAACTTCCCCCTGAAATTGTGTCTCCATGTTGGCCTGTAACAAATGAAGCTTATGAGTAACAAGTTAACATTTTAATGTTGACAAGTTAGATACAAACTACTTTTGCTACCTGAATAGAGTCAGGCTGATCATTGATCTCTTGGACTTGTGGTGATTCCACAGTCTCTCTATGCTCATTGTTGTTCTCCTCTGCAGTATCATTCTGAGTTTCCATCTCAATTTGATCCCTTTCTGAGAGTTGAGCTTTCTCAGAAGGTTGAGGAACCTGTGTTAAAACAGGATTTTCTTCAGCAACATTGAATGCTGGCATTGTGAATGTGGAAGCAATCTTAGGATCTTCCAGCATTCTATCTTCCTCACCCAGTCCTTCTTCTTCCTGCTTTGGGAGGGCTCTTGTCTTTACGAAAGTGAGCTTGATGCTCCTCCATAGGTCTCATACTTGAATCTTTTGAGTACTTTTGCAAGTACTTCATTATCCTCAGAATCACTATTCTGTGTTGGTGCAGACCCATCTATGATATTTCTATCATCTCTGGAGAGTTCTAGATCAGTCTGGTTTAGGATTCTTGGGGCATTACAGGTTGCCTTTAGGCGTCGACATCTTACGAGACCTTGTCTCCGAAGGTTGTACCTCTTATGCTTAGGGACTTGGGCTCTTTTGCTTTGAGTCTTCTTTCTCTTGGCAGCGGAGGTTTAGCTTGAGCTTCCTCAGAGACATCCTCACCTTGCTGTGCAGTTTCTTCTTCTTCTTCTGCTTTTCTGAGTGCGTTCTCAGCAGCAAGTTTCTCCTTTTCTTCAAAGGCGTGTCTGAAAAGGGAGTTGGTGACTGGGATATCTTGTTTCTCTCGAGTGATTCCCATTGTTTCGAATGTATGATTACGAGACCAAAGTGCATATTGGCCTTTGGCTCGGCAAGGCCTTTGATGATTTTGGGCTCAAATTCCTCAATATGGCGAGAATTTGTTGAGCGTACTTCCCCGATTGAAGTGGGTTTCACGCGCCGTGCTTGTTGTTGGAAGATGCATCATCATCCATCTCTCCATGCTTATCTGGTCTACTCCACCTTTGTTGCCATCAAAGCAGCAGACGAATAAAACTAAAGTACTCAGTGTTTACGGAGATGACTGAATTCGATGGCTTTGAACAAAGTCTCTGGACAACCTTTGCATTTCTATTTGGATTGCTTCAAATAGCTCTTTGGCGCCTTGAATCATAGAAGCGTCCTTGATGTTGATGTCTTCAAATGTTCCTCGATTTTCAATTGGAATATCTTGCGAAAGTCTTGATCTAGAACAATTTCTTGTCCTTGGACTTGATGCGCATGTATTTCTCTTCTTCATCATTCACAACCTTTGTGAAGATTTTGGAGTTGTTATAGAACTCCGGTACATCCGATGTGGATAGTCCTTTGGGTGCGAGATAGAACTTGTAGATATGGGATTTCTTGACATCCCCAATATCGGTTTCCTTCTGGTCTTGAAGGTATAGCTTCTTTGGTACATACCTCTTCACTAGAAAAGCTCCCCAATTCATTTTGTGGTTTGGATTCGGTCGGATGGGGTGAACTTTCCGGAGCGTTTATTCAACACCTTAAGTTCCTTTCCTCCTTGCTTTTCAGCAGGAGCAGATGCTACAGCCTTAGGGTTCTTGGTGGTCATCTTCTTGGGTGCCATCTCTTATATAGAGTTTTGAGTGAGTGTTTTTGGATGAATTTTGCACAATTAATCGAGATTAGTCTATCTTTTAGAAGATTAAGCACGAAGTTGAGTTTGCGAGGGGTTTTGAGAAATCTTGAGAGATTTCTTTGTTTTGATCTGAGTTTGAAATTTGAATTGGTAAAGTGTTTGTCTTTGCGCAAATCCTATATATATAGTAGACAAAATGTACATAGATACATACATAAAACTTAATATGAATCGTGTCTTTGCATTTGCATAGGCGTGAAACGTCCTTTGTACTTCATTAAATGCGTAGTGGGCCATATACGCATTTCTCAGCGACATTACTTGCTTTGTTTTAATCTCGACCGTTGAGATCAAGCGTTTATTCATCAGGGCTTATATTGAATATCTTGAAATGATATCAATCAACAAATGGTATTGTGCCGACTTGATGGATTTTAACAAGTTACATCAATTATGTCACTTAGTAGAGTAAGGACACTCGATCGTTTGAACTTATCATTACGAGTGTCGAGTCCTTATCTTTATATTGTTTATCATAAAAATGGCAAAATACGAGACATTGGACATGTTTGACTTTCGAACTTATACTTTTTGAGCTTTGTGTGCCTTTTCTCTTTATGACTAAATAGCTTTACGAATTCAGTGTCGGAAGCTTGATTGTTTGAATGTAATTGACCCACTCTCAGTAAGTAAGTTCTAGTCATATTTACTTATTGAGTGTGTACCAACCTTTGCCTTTCTGGATACCCGTTCCAGAAATGTTTTGCCTTTCTGAGTGTTGCTACTCAGAAACCTTTGCATCACTTCTTCAACTTGGCTTTCTGAGAACATGTCCTCAGAGGCCTACTTCTTTTCAACCTCACTTACTCAGTCTTTAGAGATTCAGGACATTTTTCAGTCCTTAGGCATCTCCATTAATCCAAGATTATGTCTTAAGGTCAAAAGAACCGGCTTTCTTGTAGGGGCTTGGTGAAGATATCTGCAAGTTGGTCTTCTGTGCCAATCTTGAGTATCTCTATATTGCCTTTCTCAGCATGGTGTCTGATGAAGTGGTGTCTAACATCAATGTGCTTTGTTCTGGCATGGAACTTGGGGTTCTGTGTGATTGCAATAGCACTTGTGTTATCACAGAAAATGGGAGTTTTCTCTTCATTGAGTCCATAGTCTCTGAGTTGTTGTTGAATCCACGAAATTTGTGTTGCACAACAACCGGCAACAATATATTCGACCTACGTGGTAGAAGTTGCAATTGAGTTTTGCTTTTTGCTAAACCATGAGATAAGTCTAGTTCCCAGAAACTGACAAGTTCCTGAGGTGCTTTTCCTATCAAGCATTGATCCAGCATAATCAACATCTAAGTAACCAACCAAACTCAATCCACTTTCTTTAGGATACCACAAACCTACATCTACTGTACCTTTCACATACCTTAATATTTTCAAGCAATTTTGTAGTGTGATTGCATTGGATTTGTTTGAAATCTAGCACACACACCAACTGCATATTGAATATCAGGTCTGCTTGTAGTAAGGTAAAGTAGTGAACCTATCAATTTCCTATACTTGTGTTCATCAACACTCTTAACTGATTCAGTATAGGTCATCTTGGTTCCTATGCTCATAGGTATCTTATCATTCTTTTAAGAAGGCTTAAGATTGAACTATGTGAGCATGTCTTTTGCATACTTTAATACGACTAATGAATATTTCATCATTGAGTTGCTTGACTTGCAATCCTAGGAAATAGTTCAATTCTCCCATCATGCTCATCTCAAACTTACTTTTCATGAGATTTGCAAAGTCATCCACAAAGTTGCTTGTCCTTAGATCGAAATATAATGTCATCAACATATACTTGAACTAAGAGTAGTTTCCCATCATGATTTAAAGTAAATAAAGTTTTATCAACTTCACCTTTCTTGAAACCACTTTCCGAAGGTATTTGGCCAAAGTGTCATACCATGCTCTTGGAGCTGTTTGATCCATATAGAGCTTTACGTAGCTTATAGACCATTCTACTTTACGAGAAACTTCAAAGCCGGTGGTTGTTCAACATAGACTTCTCGACAAGTTCACCATTCAAGAATGCACTCTTGACATCCATCGATAAACTTTAAAGTCTTTATGAGTGCAAGGCGGAAAGAGTCTTATTGCATCAATCGGCTTGTGGTGCATATGACTCATCAAAATCTAAACCTTGATGCAGGTGAATCCTTGGCAACCAATCTTGCTTTGTTTACGGTTATTTCACGATTCATTCATCTTGTTTACGAAAACCCACTTAGTTCCAATCACGGATATTCCTTCTACAAATGGAACTAGTTTCCGGACTTTGTTTCTCTCAAATTGATCGACTCTTCTTGCATTGCGAGATCCGGTCTTGGTCTCTTAATGCTTCTTGTATAGTTTTAGGTTTAATGTTTGAGATGAAACATCGAAAGAGAAGTTAGCATTTTACTATTGCTCTCTAGTCCTAACACCTTGATTGATTGGTCGAATCCGTCTTTTGCGAGATGATCCTTGATCCATCTCATCATGGGTTTAGGGCTAGTAGAATTGACATTATGTGATCTGAATGTGAATCACTATGATTATGACTTGATACTTCTTGATGTCATGACATCTTGCACCTCGGAGGCGGCGAATGTCTGACACTTGCTTAGTGTGAGAGCTTTCTGGGACATGCCTGTCAGAGAGGTCATTTCCAAAGTTAGCTCTCTGATGAACATCTTCAGTTTTCATTTCTGGAATTCTCATAGGAAATTCTTCATCATATAATAGAATCATCTGGTTGTTACTAGGCATTTCATGCTTTTCTTCGTCGAGTCATCCTCCCTTTCCTGATGATGTTTTCCTTTACAGTGTTCTTCTTGAATCCTTTATCATTAGTTCCTTGAACCTTTACGAGAGTTCATCGTGAAGGGGTGTTTTCTTGTTTCCTTCATAGAATACAACATGGCCGATTCTTCAATCTTCTTTGTTCTTTTGTTGTAAACTCTGTGTGCTTTGCTATTCATAGAATAACCAGAAACACACCTTCATACGCCTTTAGTTGAAATGTTCTTAGATACTCTTTTCCATTGTTAAGAACAAAACATCTACAACCAAATACTTTCGGATGTTTGATATTAGAATCTACCGACCAAGAGTTCATATGGGGTCTTGTCATGGTGTTTGTTTATCAAATATACATTACGAGTGTAGCATCTTTGTGTTTACTGAACCCAATAAACTTCACTTATTTGATGTAATTAGCATTGTCCTTGCAGCTTCTTTAAGGGTTCTATTTTCCTTTCTGCAACACCATTTTGTTGTGGTGTTCTTCTGAGAGGAAAGTTGGTGTTCTATACCTTTGTTGGTACAAAACTCCTTTATGTCTTGGTTGACAAACTCGATTACCATGATTACGATACGATTGGATACTTTGTCATTTTCATGACTTCAAGCTTATTCAGCAAATTTGGTATCTCTACCCTAGCATGATTTGTGCTTGAAAAGCAACCCAGTGAATCTTGAAGTCATCTACAACAATCGGACCATACTTATTTCTGCATAACTGAATTAGATGATTCAAAAGATCCATGTGTAATAGTTGCGGTGGTCTATTTCTAGATTATACGGTTTTGGACTTGAAAGAGATCTTGGATTGTTTCCCCATCGACATGCGAGCAGATACCATCCTTTACGAAGATGTTTTTGGAAGGCGACTAACTCTTTCTTGGCAAGTTTGTTGAGTTTTAAAATTCAAGTGACTCATTCTTTTGTGCCATAACGTGCTCTTACTGTGACTGATTGACTCACCATGAGACATTCTTGATTGTGGCAGATGCAATCGGTAACATAAAGGCGCCTTTCCATGAGCAACCAAGGTATGCTGCTTTGACTCATTGTCTATAAGTTTGCAATACTTTGCTTTGAATTTCCAGTGAATCCTTATGCAAGCTGGCTCATGCTAAATAGATTATATTTCAAACCTTTAACATATGTCGTCGGTGATTGTTAATGATCCTAATTTAGCGTTGCCAAATCGAGAGGATTTAATTCTCCTCCGACAAATCGATGTACGGTCGGCGTTGCAAGCTTTGTAGTTGACTTTTGCTTTGTCTCTGTCATGTACTTTCGCATCCATTATCAAATAGCCATTGAGCCTTAGTCCAAGAGGCGTTCTGCACAAAACAGGAAATAGGAGTTAGGTTCTTGCCTCAGAGATAGAACCACTTAGACTCATGTAGGAACAAGGTTCAAGTCTACCGGTCTGTTAGGATGCCTCAGCTGCATACATCACTGCACTTCTACTTGACACCTATCGTAATCATAAACGACTCATCTCATGGTGACTTTCTCTTGAATTCTCAAAACTGCCGCTCCATCCCATGAGGCGAGAACCGTCGCTTTCTCGGTGCTCTTCGGAAGCTGTGGGGAAGTCGGGATAGGAGAGCACTCATCTTGGGGTGGGCTTACTACTTAGATGCTGAAAAAATTCTTCCAGTAGGAATCCACATTTTAGTGAATTTCTTGGGAGTTTGTTTTTGTCTAACTTGATCAAAAGGAGATGCAATAAAATCAGTAATTTTGATCTCAATCTTCCTTCTTTGGGTGTTTCTAGGTGTTCCCTTTGGTGCTTTGGATACAGGTTTACGGGTTGTTTTTAAACTTAGCCTTTACGGCGGAGTTCCTTCTAGCTCATTTAGCTTTTCGGTGGCTTGAGATTTCTTCCATACATCTGTTGCTATGTGCGATATCAGCCTTGCGCCATTGTTCTTGTCCTTCCTTATATTGTTGCGAAGGACCTTTCCAATATACACGATAGATGCCATTTGAACACCTTTGGCTTTCTGAATGCGCTCTTCAGAAGCCTTACTAGTTTCTGCACCATCTTTATTTTCATAAAATGGTTTAGTAGAGAATTTGCCTATTCCAGCAATTCTTCCCTTCCTAGTAATGCAACAATGTGGATGGTTGCATATCGAGGTTGTGTTTCTTTTGAAACCTTATCCACATGTTTCTTGTGAACTTGTTGTTCTTTCAAAGGGTGGGTTGCAACTCCTTTTCCTTTGTCAACTACCTAGCTTCGACCAATGCTATAGGTGGTTGAAGAATCATTCTGTTGACTTTTTACAAAATTGACCTTCCATCACTCTTTTTGAGGGATGAATTACTTGATTGTTCATCAAGTCCAAGTCCACCTTTCTCGGAGGATCTCGGATAGGATTGAACCTCGGTGAGTGTCACTAGCCTTTGCATAAGATTGGAAGGATAGCTCTTTCTTTCGAGTTCTTTATTCTCGGCGACTTCATCATTTCTTATTAAGTTCATCGAGGCTAGTTTGTGAGAATTTTCATTCTCGGATATCGAGCTTTCGAAAGGTTATTTCGGCGTTCTTGTTCTCGGATACTACGGTTGGCTCGAAACCTCTTTTCAAGAGTTTGTTTGCTTTCCTCTAGAATTACGGTTTTGGATTTTGCTTCGAAATTCTTTCTCATAACGATCGATTCACTCTTGACCACTCGGATCCTCGATTCCATCATCACTCTCATAGTCTGAAATTGTGAATTGTTAGTTACCTCATCAGCCATAAGACATATTTCAATGTTGGAGATGTGCGGACCAGCAATCTCAACAATTCAACACATTTCATTCTTCTTAAGGCCGAAGTCGATTACATCGTGGGTGATTCCACACAATTCTGGTGATGGCAGGTTTGAGTCATCTGAATCTCCATCTTGAATCATCTCAATATCTAGAGCATCAAGTTGAATTTGAATCTTCTTCCTTTCTTGATCGGTAAGGCCCTTTGATTTCTCTTGAAATTTCTTACATCCTTCTTGTCACTGTCTTGAGCTTATTTAAGCGGGACAATCTCTCTTGAAGTGGCCGGGCTTTTGACAATAGAAGCGAGATATCATTTCCTATTCTGCGACTTGATTACTAACACCTTTACGAATGGGGTGTTAGGAGAGTTGTTCATTTGTATGTTCTTGTCTTGATGATAGTTTGGGCG